>SRMA01026939.1:93143-152898 GCA_007224835.1 Danionella cerebrum | reverse complement strand
TATTCACTAGTCTACAGTTGAGTAAACTCTTGCAAATGGAGGCATTTTGGAACAGTTGCTACTCTACCAACAAGCGGGTATACAGTCAAAATGACACTAACAGCACAATGAACACAGGGATGCATTGCTGCACATCTGAGGTTTGCTAAGAAGGACTTTTGTACTCCAAAGCGGTATTGGGAAAATATTTAATTACCATATTTTTTGGCTCATAAGACGCACCGGCACATAAGACGCACCCAATTTTTAAAGAGGAAAATCCAGAAAAAAAAGATTCTGAACCAAATACTGTTGTAAAATATTTTATATCAACTGTGTAAAAGTTAACAGCCAAACATATAACATGAACAGACAGTAAACAGTAAAAGTAACAAAAAAAAGGCTGTAATGTTTTTCTTTGCCCCACTCATCACTCTAAAGTCCACCATTCGTTATCACCATCACTGTTCCAGTGCAACATTGCCCCACATTAGTAATACCGTAATAGCCAGTAACATTGTCACCACATTACTAATAATAGCTAGTAACATTGTCACTACATTACTAATAATAGCCAAGTAACATTGTCACCACATTACTAATAATAGCCAGTAACATTGTCACCACATTACTAATAATAGCCAGTAACATTGTCACCACATTACTAATAATAGCCAGTAACATTCTCACCACATTACTAATAATAGGCCAGTAACATTGTCACTACATTACTAATAATAGCTAGTAACATTGTCACTACATTACTAATAGCCAGTAACATTGTCACTACATTACTAATAATAGCCAGTAACATTGTCACTACATTACTAATAATAGCCAGTAACATTGTCACTACATTACTAATAATAGCTAGTAACATTGTCACTACATTACTAATAATAGCCAGTAACATTGTCACTACATTACTAATAATAGCCAGTAACATTGTCACTACATTACTAATAATAGCCAGTAACATTGTCACCACATTACTAATAATAGCCAGTAACATTGTCACTACATTACTAATAATAGCCAGTAACATTGTCACTACATTACTAATAATAGCCAGTAACATTGTCACTACATTACTAATAATAGCCAGTAACATTGTCACTACATTACTAATAATGGCCGGTAACATTGTCACTACATTACTAATAATAGCCAGTAACATTGTCACCACATTACTAATAAAAGCTATTAACATTGTCACCACATTACTAATAATAGCTATTAACATTGTCACTACATTACTAATAATAGCTAGTAACATTGTCACTACATTACTAATAATAGCCAGTAACATTGTCACTACATTACTAATAATAGCTAGTAACATTGTCACTACATTACTAATAATAGCTAGTAAGATTGCCCCCACATTACTAATAATACAGTGGTTCTCAAACTTTTTTAGTCGAGCCCCCCTTTAAACCTTTAAAAGAATCTGGGCACCCCCAGATGTAAAATAATAATTATTTAATAAATAATAATTATTTTAATGTAAAAATAAATGTAACTACTCCTTAATGTTAAATAACTCATTATTTATAGCTTATTTAAGTGACAATTCGGTTGCATGGTGTTAATTTATTGTAGGGAGTGAAATCAGAGGTTAAAACTAATGCCCTATAACTTTAAATAAGATGAAGGGGTTATATCTCGAGAAGAGAGACGTTGCCAGCCTCGCGAGATCAAATAGTTAGACACACACGGTGAGGAAGTGTGTACTGTGTAGAGATAAATGACTCGCGGTGGGTAATCGGATGTGGCTAATGTACGATGTTCATCTCATGTTTAATAAATCAAGTGTTGTGACTCCCTGATCTTCCTGTCAGTGTCCTCCTTGCAACAAAGCCAACTTTTGATTTTTGTCAGCTTATGAAAACCCACATAACTCCATTAATGAAGGATCAACTGTCCAAGTTTGTGAAACTGTCCAAGTGAATGTTTAACGGAAAAAAAACCTCACAGACTGAAGACGATGCAGATCGATCATCATCTTATCGTCAGGCTCAAGAAACATCGCAGATAAACTATTAGCTGTGCCCATTTCACTTCTTGAAATGTATTTTAGCGTGAGAAATCGGGTTTGTAGCGTGAGGGATCACTCAAATGCAAGAGTCAATGTGTTACGTTCAATGTGTGCTCTGTAGTTTCGCTCGTGAGTATGGGTGCGGAAGCCAAAGGCATTGTGGGAAATGTAGGGTTTTTTTCGTTTTCGTTACGACCGCGCTATGGCAGAGATGGGCGATGACGTCAGCGCGCAGCGCTGGGTAAACAAATATGGCCGCGGCTTCGGCCTAGCTCCGGAGCTCTTACGCCTCTCATACGGCCGTGACCGGACTTCGCGGCGCTCTGCATTCGGTCGATAAGACGCACCAACTTTTCCCCCTCAGTTTTGGGGAAGAAGAAAAAGTGCGTCTTATGACCCGAAAAATACGGTAGTTATAAAATCATTAATCAACATATATGTGAAAAGCTGTATGGTCTTATGGAAAGTGCGTGGATGATTAAAAAAACTGCAGAAACTTTAATGCAGTTACGATGTCTAGTCTATAAAAATGATCAAAAATGGTAACTTATAGCACTATGCAGGAAAGATGCTCTAAAGAGGGAGAAAGATAAAAAAAACAATTCATGTTTTAGTGTAACCACATTAACTGTACAAATGTACTTTCCGTTTTACAATTTTAATTTTACTTTTTTTGTCCTTTCAAAGGCGATGAACAGAAAAGAGAAGAACCAAGGGGAACCGGTATGATCATTTAAAAAAAATACTGTTTAACTACATTTCACTGAAATGTCTAATTTTCCAAATTCGGTAAATTGTTCCTGTTTCACAGATGACGGATGATTCTATGCCAGAATCTAGTCTTGAATCGGGAAGTGACTATATCCCCTCATCCTCACCATCATCTGAAGATGAAGATGAAGTCAAGTCACAATTGAAGGTCAAAAACACAGGTGATGATGAACGTGAAACTTTGATTGAAGGTGGGGGTCCATCTGGCGTTACAGTGAAAACCTGTTTCAAAGGAGAAAAACGAAAGTGGGACAAGAGGCACTATTGTGTGTACTGTACAAAACCACAAAGTAAGATGGCGCGGCATCTAATACGGAAACACAATGATGAAAAAGAAGTAGCCCTTGCAATATGTCTGCCACCAAAATCAAAGAAACGTAAAGAAATGTTTGAGCAGCTTCGAAGGAAAGGCAATTACTTTCATAACTTGAAAGTCCTTCAAAGTGGAAGAGGTGAGATTGTGACCTATAGACAGCCATCTTCAGATGTAAACGCAGATGATTATTTGCCATGCAACATTTGCTTTGGATTCTTTGTAAAAACTAAATTATGGAGACATGAGAAACTTTGCCAGAAAAGGTTTTCTGGCATAGTCACTGAGTCAAAGGCAAAAAGAAGAGTTCAGACTGCTGCCTCGTCTCTTCTTCCATTCAGTGGACAGCCATCAGAAAGGTGTTCAAACCTAATCTGCAGAATGGTAGTTGATAAGGTATCAGCAGAGGTAAAGAATGACCAGCTCATCAGTGAATACGGTGACAGACTTTTAGAAAAACATAGAAATGAACATTCAGAGAAACCAAAGCTAAAGAAAAAAGGTAAACTTGTTCTCCAGTCTCAGTCATATAGGTATTCTCAGCAATTTTATGACGTAAATTTCAATAACGGTTTAAAATTTAATGTTTTGTATTTTTTAGGACTGTCCAAAGGAAAAAGGCCCAGAAAGTCTGAAACTACTGACGAATCAGATGGTATGAAAACAACTATTTTTCTTAAAACATGTCTTTAAAAACCTTGTTATTACTAACACACATGACTTTAGTAGATCCATGCAGCCAGACACAAAGACCAGAACCACCCAAGAAGCCCAGGACAAAGAAAAAAGATAAACATGTTCTCTTGTGTTTATCTGATCGCATGTGATTAATCTTCTGGTTTTATTATCCTTTTCTGTAGACCTTCTTCCTTCTTCCAGTTTCCAAATCCACCTCTCTATATATTCCTCCACCTGCCGCTTGCTGTCTTTACACTCCACTGTGTCCACCTTGAACTCTCCTGTCACACCTACATCAAAATTCACCTCTCTGTAACCTCTGGATAATCTGCATCACTTCATCAACCTGACTCCAAAATTTCTCCTTTTCATCCAACTCGTATCCTACCGGTGAAGCAGACCTTTTGACAGCACCGAACTATACAACTTCAATTTCAAGCTTTAGATGCATCATTCTGACACTCTTTTCACCTCAAGATTATTCCATACAAACTCCTCCTTCAAGATAACTTCTATTCTATCCCTCCTGTCAACATAATGATAGAACAGCTTAAATCATGCCCCTAAGTGCCTTGCTTGGCTACCTTTCCACTTGGTCTTCGTGGCAGTCAGATTATGTCCACCTTCCTTATCCAGTCATCATTTTAACATTCCATTTCCTTCGCCTGGCCTGGTCTCTTGTTTTTCCTCTCTGCCTGTGTACATGCCTTCCACTTCAACAGGTAACCAATTTCCATCCAAATGCCCCTGTCTGCAAACTGTACATACAGCCCCACCTACATGTCTTCCCTTTACATGTCTAACCTGAGCCTAGTAATGCTATTCCTAAAAATTTGCTTTTGTGACCTTCCAGTTAGAAGGTTGCCGGTTCGAGGCTCTCCGGTGACCTTCCTGGAAGGAGTTAGCATGTTCTCCCTGTGCTTGCGTGGGTTTCCTCTGGGTACTCTAGTTTTCCCCCACAATCCCAGAAACATGAGGTTAGGTTAAATGATCAATCTAAATTCCCCTTAGTGTGTGAATGTGTGAGCCCTACGATGGACTGGCCACCTGTCCAGGGTGTACCCCCGCCTCTTGCCCAATGTGTGCTGGCGATAGGCCCCGGCAGACCCCCGTGACCCCAAAAGGGAATGAGAGGATCGGAAAATGAATATGTTAACCCAATTGTTGTTTGTTTTCAAAAAATGTTAAAATATTGAAATGAAATTAATGTTGAAATGGAGAAGTTATATTACTTGACTTCAAGTACTGGATGTCTTTTGGTTTTTCTGTTACAGAAGGGAAACAAAATACCCCAACAGGCAGTAGCCGCCGTCTGTGGAGCAAGTGTGAAAAAAATGCTGTTCAGAGACAGCTGGGAAACTTCATTATTTTGAGAAAAGTTCCTGGTAAGGAAGAATGCATGAAGGCTCTCCATGCAGAAGCTTCTCTTCATTCAAGATCTTGGAAGGACATAAAAAATCAGGTGTACAACACAATTGTTACACTGAAAAGGAGAGAGTAATGTTTTTTGTTTGTTTATTTTATTTTATTTTATATTTTTTACAATGGCATCAGTTGTTTTAAACTGCCAAAAGTTAAAAATAGAAAAACAGGGATTTGATTTAAAGGGGCAGAGTTACAAACCTGTTAAATAAATCTTGGACAATAAATGTGTATTTTCATTCTTTTATTTCAACTTACAAAAACACTGAACACTTTCTTATTTATTTATTTTTGTACCGATGCTCTTCTTTTCCATTGGTTTCTCAGTTTGACATCAGCGCCCTTCTGTCAAACCAAGTCAATGCAAACTTAACCTTAAACCAAGGGGCAATCTCCTACTTTCCCTCTAAGATATAGAACAGGAAGTGACTGAATTGCAGTTATTCGACCGGCCACTAGAGGCTGGCTCCAGAAGTGAGAAGGTTCTCATTCACTCCATTGTTATATTGCCAAATTTGAAACTGTAAACATGTTTTCACCTCTGGCTCCATAAGTTTTGTTGATTTATATCTCTAGATGTACCTTTAACACTCTGAGGGAGGTGAATGTTTAAAAATGTTCAAGATTTATTAAGCCTTAAAGTTGTGCATAATTTATGCACATTTTTTGAGGGTCAGATGATTGACAGTTCTTCCATAAGAACTATTTCATCTGCTTAACTTGTAAATACAGAATAATTTGTGTAAATATCAATGAAACACAATGGCATTTTTAATAATAAGGTTCTCAAGAATTTTTTTTTACAGCAGGCATGATATTTGCAGTAAAAAAAATTTACAGTAAAAAAAAAAACTACAGACTACCCATGTAGTCAATGCCTTTAACTAAAACAATGTCAGATTAACACTGTGGCAAAGTGGCAAAGGTTAACAACTGCTGGTGTTGATGTTAGTGCTCTTTCTTTTTCTGTTTGAGTTTGTCTTAATTAATCACCTTCAGGTGTCCCTCTCTAGTTCCTTGATTACCTTGTGATTTCTCCCCAGGTGTGCCTTATTGCTTTTCTCCCCTTTATAAGCCTCTTTCTTTTCCCTGTCCCTTTGCGAGGTCATACTGTTTGCATGTGCCTAGTGTTCTACAAGAAGTGAGTTGGTTCTTTTGTATTTTTTTCCCCAGATTGCCTTTTATTTTTGGTGTTCTTGTATGGCGTGAGGACTCCGCCGGTGCCTGTTTTCTTCTGAGTTTTTTGTATTTGTCAATTTTAGTTAAACAATAAAGACTTTGTTTTTTCCCTGCCTGCATTTGGGTCTCCGTGGTCATTGAAGCTTAACAGAATGACCTCGCCTAGTGGAGATCCAGCAGGTGAATTGCCTGTTTTTTCTGCCATTCAGCACCAGGGAATTTTACTGGGTCGGCAAATAGAGGAGCTTGATTCTGCTAAGGCCCGGGTTGACCTGTTGGAGAGAGGACTTGCGGAACTGACTGGCCAGCTACCCCCTTATCATCACAGTCAGACCTCTGATGGCTCCGCAGCCACCATCTCAGAGCCTCGCATTAATAACCCGCCGCCATATGCAGGAGAACCCTCCCAATGCCGTTCTTTTCTCACACAGTGTGAGATTATTTTTTCCCTCCAGCCTGCCACCTATGCGGAGGACACAACTCGGGTAGCCTTTGTTCAGTCGCTTTTGTTGGGAAGAGCCTGCAGCTGGGGAACTGCTCTGTGGGAGGCAAAGGCTCCTTGTTGCTCCAGTTACCGTGATTTCAAACGGGAGATGCTCAAGGTTTTTGATCACTCCCTGCAAGGCCTAGAAGCTTCACGCCGTTTAGCTGCATTCAGTCAAGGCTACCTCTCCATCACAGATTACTCCATTGAATTCCGGACACTGGCAGCTAGAAGTGGCTGGAACGAGGTCGCCTTGTTTGCACGCTTTCTGGAGGGTCTCTCACCAGAGCTGAAGGAGGCCCTTGTTACACAAGAACTTCCACATGGCCTGGATGCCCTCATCAGCTTGGCCATTCGCTGGGAGCACAACAGAGGCGCTGGATCCCGTTTCCGCAGTGAACCCACTCAGTCCTTTTTTCCCTCTTCCACTCCCAGCAGTGATCGTTCAAACATGGTGCTTCCGGAACCTATGCAGTTGGGGAGGTCTCGCCTCACCTCCAGGGAGAGACAGCGTCCTATCACTTCACGCTTATGCCTCTACTGTGCCTCTTCTGACCATTTCATCTCCTCTTGTCCTGCTCGTCGCAGCCGTGGACCTCTCCACCCGGAACCCTTGCCCCATTCATCACGGAGACTGTTGGCTGGGGAGCTGGTTGCCGCTTCATCAGAGCCCTCTCGGACCGAGGTTCCAGTCTCCTTGAGGGTAGGGGAGTCTTTTGTTTCTTGTCCTGCACTTATTGACTCAGGTGCTGAGGGGAATTTTATTGACAGAACTTTTGCTTTAAGCCACAGACTGCCCTTACTGACTCTTCCCCAGCCCTGTGCTCTCTCGGGACTGGACGGGAGGACTATTGCTAATGTTACGCTATCAACCCAACCAATCCAGTTTATCACTTCAGGTAACCATACTGAGAGGGGTTCATTTTTTGTCATAGACTCAGTTTCTACGGCTGTGATTTTGGGACACCCCTGGTTAGTTAGACATGCCCCTCATGTTTTATGGGGTTCTGGGACAATTTTATCATGGGCTTCAGATTGTTATGCCTCCTGTTTAGTCTCTGCTATTTCTTTCAAGCCCTCTGTGCCTGAGTGTGAGGTACTGGCTCCTGATCTGACTAATGTTCCTAAGGTCTATCATGATTTGGCTCCTGTTTTTAGTAAACACCTAGCCTCTTCTCTTCCTCCTCATAGGTCCTATGACTGCGCTATAGACCTCCTTCCGGGGACCTCTCCCCCCAGAGGACGTCTATATTCAATCTCTCTGCCTGAGCAGGCTGGTCTTAAGAATTATCTTTCTGAGGGTCTTGCAGCTGGAATTATTGTGAAGTCATCGTCCCCAGCTGGAGCGGGATTCTTTTTTGTTAAGAAGGCAGATGGTTCCCTTAGACCATGCATAGACTATCGGGGGTTAAACCAAATTACTATAAAGAACCGCTACCCTTTACCTCTTATGTCTTCTGCATTTGAGAACCTCAAAGGTGCCAAGTTTTTCACCACCTTGGATCTGAGGAACGCTTATCACCTGGTGCGCATTCGTGAGGGGGACGAATGGAAGACTGCATTCAATACACCTTTTGGCCACTATGAGTACCGGGTTCTTCCGTTCGGTTTGGTTAACGCCCCTCTGTTTTCCAAGCCCTAATGAATGACGTGCTTTGAGACATGTTAGACAAATTCATTTTTGTTTATCTCGATGATGTCTTAATTTATTCTCCGGACTTAGAGACCCACGTATCACATGTCCGGCAGGTTCTACAACGCCTTCTTGAGAATCGTTTATTTGTTAAAGCTGAGAAGTGCGCTTTTCACAGGTCAGAGATTAAGTATCTTGGTTACATAGTCAGCTCTCAGGGGGTCAGCATGGATATTGACAAGGTTAGCGCCGTCAGAGACTGGCCGGTCCCCACCTCTCGCCAATTGTTGCAACATTTTTTGGGTTTCGCTAATTTTTATAGGCGTTTTATCCGCAATTTCAGCCACATTGCAGCCCCGCTTTCTGCTCTTACCTCCCCTAGGAGTCGTTTTATTTGGTCAGAGGAGTGTCAGCAAGCCTTTGACATGCTTAAAAGCCTCTTTACTTCTGCCCCTATTTTACAGACTCCTGATTCCTTTATTGTGGAGGTTGATGCCTCAGATGTGGGTGTCTGAGCAATCCTTTCGCAACGCTCCGTTGGGGATGGGAAAGTTCATCCTTGTGCCTTTTTTTCGCATCGCCTCACCCCGGCTGAACAGAATTATGAGATTGGTGACCGAGAGCTACTAGCTATTCGCCTTGCGTTTGGTGAGTGGCGTCATTGGTTAGAGGGCGCGGTTTTACCCATTCTAGTCTGGACAGATCACCGTAATCTGGAGTACATCAAGGCTGCCAGACGCCTCAGTGCTCGCCAAGCACGCTGGTGCTCGTTCTTCTCTAGATTTAATTATGTTATCTCTTTTCGCCCAGGCTCCAAGAACGGGAAGCCCGATGCTCTCTTAAGGCAGTTCTCACCTCCGGACCGAGTAGAAGGGGATTGTACTATTATCCCTGAGAGTCGTATAATCGCTCGCTTATCTTGGCGTATCGAACAGAGGGTCCAAAGAGCTGCATCACGTTTGCGTTGTCCTGAGAATGTTCCCCAAGGGCTCCTTTTTGTTCCTCCATCCTTGCGCCAGTCAGTTATGAAATGGGCACACTCCTCCAGATTATCAGCCCATCCGGGAGTTGATCATACCCTGTTTGTTCTCCGTCAACGATTCTGGTGGTCTTCCATGGCTCCTGATGTTCGTCGTTTTGTGGCCCACTGCTCAGTGTGTGCACAGAACAAGTCGTCAAACTTACCTTCTGAGTTTTTTGTATTTGTCAATTTTAGTTAAGCAATAAAGACTTAGTTTTTTCCCTGCCTGCATTTGGGTCTCCGTGGTCATTGAAGCTTAACAGTTGAAATTGAAATTGCTGTAGAACTATATTTATTTAATTTTTTTTAATGTACCCATCTTTTACAATTATGTCTTGTCTTAATTGTCATCTTGTATTCTTTTCCAATGACAGGGTTTAATTAGTTGCTTTAACATATAAACTAATTAATTTAAATAATTTAAACTAAATATACTAATTTAATTAAGTGTGGGTATCAATAGACAAAAGCTTAACAAGAGCAAATTCACTATGAAAAGCTAAAAAAGTTATTTACTGCAGATTTTGGTTCATTTAACAGCAGTGTTTCCCTTACCATAATATTAGGGGGGGCGCCCTGCCCCCCTTGAAGGTCAAGTTAATTTTATTTTATTTTCGTCAAATAACGACAGAAGTAATTTATATATAACAGGTCTTTGCTTTTTTCTTTTATTAAACTAAATAGCATTATGTTATTTATACGATGGCATGTAATTTCTGTCTCAACGTTTGCGCGTTTACAATTGTCCTCCGTATCGCGCACGGCGGAGTTCCGCTCCAATGCGCGCGCACACACACACCCATCAGCGGACACAGACCGCGCGTCGGAGAGTATGTCGCAGCAGGCAAAAATATCCCCGTTTTTTAAACGCTCCCAAGGTGGTGACGAGGACAACACGTGTTCTGCTGCGAGCAGCAGCCGGTGTAGCTTTCCTACTCCGAATCAAAGTACAGAAAAGAGCCCAAGTGTTGCATGTCTTGCCCCTGACAAGCAGCAAAAGTCTAGCCACCACAGAACGACAGGTTTTGACCCAGCTTGGCTGTCAGAGGGGAAATACTCCCCCTGGCTGTACAAGACTGATCTTGGTAAGTAAGTAAATACACACAAGCATGAATGAACGAATTGATAAATAAATTGCTTAATTAATAGCTAGCTAGTTAGTTATACAATGGCATTTCCTGCTTTAAACTATCACTATGTTAAGTTGATTTTTACTGTTGTTACTATCAGTTATCACTTTTAAAGCCTAACAGTTAATGTATTTACAGGTCAAAACAGACATTCGCAATAGGCTGCAAGGGGACCATCTTGCAGCCTGCATGCGGATCTCAATAAATGGGCCAGAAGTTTCAGACTATCCATACCAAGATGCTCTGGAAATGTTCTTTCAGAAGCCCAGAAAGATACACTGCAGTGACAAAAGCTGCACACTTTGTGAATAATTAACATATTGAAATAAATCTGATGTTTAGTGTTTAGTTCAGTGTACAGTTGTTTAGTTATTGTACTATAATTGGTCAGACATTATAATATATTGGTATACTGCAATTAAAAGAAACATATAAACACTATTAAGTGTTTGTGTGAGTGTTTTGCCCCACCACCCATAACACCACAACCCCCCCCCCCCAAGGCCATGATCCTAGGGGAAACACTGAACAGGACTTTGATTCTTCCTGAAAGGGGTTGGGAGTGTTGCTAATCTACCTGGCAACGGATCAGGTCCTGGCAACAGCATAAGAAAAAGATTTTTTTTACTTTGAGCTTTTTTAGATTTGAAGTGACTTTCTGAATCTACACTCTCTCCTTAAGATAGCTATGTTGTTTGCACCATTCTACCTACAGTGGAAATAGGGGGCCACACAAGGAACCCTGCAGACGTGACCCTCACAAAGAGATAAAGACGTGTATGCGTGTGCGTATGTGTTTGTGTATGATGATGTGGGCCATATTTGTGCATATTGGACCATAATTGATCATTTGGAAAACCTGTAGCTTTTAAGTGATGCATACAAAAGCCAGTATTCTCTACCGGGTCATTTTGGACCCGTAACACCACAGATGTAACTTTTTTTTTTGAGCTGTTTAGAATTTACTAAAATTGTGAAAATTGCTTTTGCTGCATTTAAATATGTGTGTCTGAGGATTAGATGAAGCCTCATTCCAGGATAAAAAAGGAAAGTATACTTTTTACACAGTCAAACTTGAAAACGGGTCAATTTTTACCCGAACACAACAGAAGGGTTAAAATAAAAATTGTAAATGTTACGGGCCCCAGCGAGGAGTGCCACAATAACAAAGATATTTACCTGAAATGAGGTGAAAGAATAAAGAGCAATCAGCACACGTGTGGTGTCTTCACTCTTCCTGTCATAACTTTACTTACTTTAAGCATCATTAACAGATCACTGTAACTGGTTTCAATACCTGCATTAGTTTATCAACACATTTTGTACATCACTATCAAGTTCACATTAATCTCCTTTCGGTTTTCATTTTACATTAGCATTCTCACTCAAATCCATATACCTTTCATTCTTGACCTCACCAGGGCATCTCACGCCATACACATTACAATTAGTAAAATATACACTCCAATAATGGCAGTAGTTTGCTATGAGCTTTGCATAGTTGTTTCTATGTGTTTTCACCAATTACATGTAATAAAACTAAATATCTACATATTTTTAACATTCATCTTCTTTCACAATCACACTGTACACATGAACATTCATTGGCATAACTAGCTTATTTCTCCAAACATATCAACGTGCATACATTAAAATGAAGCACTTTTCATTTTATCTGGGCAACCCATGTGCTCAACATGGCGGACACGCGCAACGCCGCACGGATAACACACTTTAGTACTACGCAGTCACTGTTACCTTTACCCAGCTGCAAATGCTGTTACAGGCTCTATAACGTACTTTTTAACAAACAATGAACACCACACTGACCTGAAATGAGGTGAATTAATAAAGAGAAATAGTCACACGTGTGGTGTTTTCACTCTTCCCGTCGTAACTAAGGACGGTGGCCGCGGGTGCTCACGTTCGCGACCCCCGCTACACCCACAGAGAAAACAAACACCGCTGCTCCTCTCTAAACTCCCTCTTAGGTCTTTTAGAAAATAATTCATTAAACTTTGTGGTTAGTACATTAACTGATAATTTATTTTGAAACAGCTTTATTTTTTATTAGCACTTAAATTTGAATTTAACTACTAAAACAACTTTTAGTCAGTGTGTAACATAAACAACTGACCTTACCTAATAAATACAATATAAATAAAGCACTTGTCTAAATTAGATATTAAAGAAATGAGTAGGCACAAAAAATACAAAGATTTAAATAAAAGAATGACGGGGGAGTTCCATGACTATTTCCATAACAACAACATTAAGTGACGTCAAAACTAAAGGTACGTTCACATCGAACGCGGTTCGCGCGATAAGCGCAGATGGTTTCCATGTTAAGTCAATGCAAAGACGCGTTTGCGCGCTTCTGAGGCTTCAGCATCGGTTGCCGCGATAGGCGCGTATTGAGCCGCATGAATGGGTGATACGCGTGTTGTGAGCCGCGCGCAGGAGGCGGACCGGCCGTAGACGGGTGAACCGCGCGCGTATTGCTCGAGTTCAAAAAATTTAACTTCGGCGGATTTTCCGCGCTGCGCTGACCAATCAGGAGCTTGCTGTAGCTGTGACGTGTGCAGCTCAGAGACCGTCTGGAATTAAAACAGTGATGGACTGTCATTAAAACTTTACGGAACTGCCAGATCTCTCTGATCATCTTCATGATATTTAAGTTATAAATAATAGTTTAAAAAAAAGTATCTTGCTTGGAAGTAATTATAATATATATATATATATATATATTATTTATCATGTGCTCATTTTATTATATGAAAATATTGGGATCTTGTAAAATATGATCTTTCAAAAAAGTAATAAAATAGATAATACAATTTTTATGAGTGTAATTAAATGTTTACTTGATATCTGTAATATCACAAAAAGTGCTTTCATATATTTAAGGTAAATAAAATATAATTTTATCACTACAAACGGAATTTAATCCAAACATTTGGACATTTATTTTAATGATATTTTACTGTAAATACACCTACAATAAATACACCTTTGCTATGTGTGATCGGACTGGTGTTGTGTAATGAGAAAGAAGCTTCGAGACATGGGTTTTATTTGAAGGTTAACTCCATTTATTCTTTGAAAACAAGAACATTTCATGAATCATGGAAATCACTAGAGTTCGAAACAAGGCTTTAATGAAACCATCAGCTGGGCTCTAGAGAAACCCTTTAATATATTCGTCCAGTGCTTCCAGGCAGAGCAGGACCTCCAAAGAGACTCCTCTTCTCCTCACAACCTTCAGCAATGGACCTCCATTCAGCAGTGAGGAGCACAGCCATTAACTCCTCCACCAAACAACCTCCAGCAATGGACCTCCATTCATCAGTGAGGAGTCCCAGCATCCGAGACAATCTTGGAATCTCAGGAAATACCAGCAATGAAGCTGCTGATGATGACCATGTTGGAATCTCCACCGTCAATCTGAAAGAAGGAGAGAAGACAGAACAGAACTTAAGTTGCAGAACTGATTGCAGATCCACGACAGCAAATGTGTTTGTACTACACTGTGTCTTCAACATCATCATTACTGTTTAATATTTAAAACTTTACCTGTATTTAGCATTTGCTCTGATTTACTTGTTTCACCATCAGTATTACATTCAATCCACTGTTTAACAAGTATTATTATTCAAACTCTAGCAATAAAAAAAACCCTAACATTTACATATGCACTGTTTTAACTGTACTACAGTGAAGTGTTTAAAGGTTAACATTTGTTTGTAATTCTGATGTTGCTGTGGAATATATATTCACCACAAGTACAACTATAAGTTATGTTTTACTTTAATAGATGAGTATAGTGTAATAAAAACTAAAGCAAACCACTGTCAAATACAGTTTATCGCTTCACTAGAACCAAGTTAATCTATAGTTAATTTGAGATTATTTAGAAATACAATATTGTACTGTATAAATCTAAATTTTTATATTAAACAAATACAGTAATTACATTATATGATTACAGCATTTTTAACATGTTGCTTTAATTGTTAAAAACGAAAGTTATTTATCTTTTTATTGAAGTCCCGTCCGTTCGTTAGGTTAGGAGGTTCTTGGTCATTATTTACACAGAATTTATCATGAATACTGACCAGAGACAGACGCGCGGGTTTCCTGCTGGAGTTGTCCGTGCAACAGGTTAGGAGCTGGGGTTGTATCAGTCGAAGCTCCCGCTGAACGCGACTGGGGTTCAAACTGAAGCTCCTGTGGAAATGTTGGTGAACCACACCGAGCAGGGTACATCTCTGGAGGATTCTATGCTCCTACAGCAACAGCCCCGAACACGTTTTTGATGTTTTGGTGCGTTTCATAAGCTTAGTGATGCAGAAACTTAATAATCCCTTCCGCCATTTTCCAAAACAACGCTGCACCTATAGCTCCTCCCACTGATCCGCGCATTCCCATCAACACCTGAATGTCATGCGTGCATTTAGCGGCTCCGCCGCGCGGACCGGGCGATCAAACGGAAAGTAAACACGCGTGCATTCACTTGCGAGTTGCGCTTTTTTTCAGCGCGAACCGCGTTCGATGTGAACGTACCTTAACAGATAGCGCTAGCTAATTATTGATCAGCAAACAGTTAGGCTAACTGTTAATGACGTTATCAATCGTCGTTCTGCAACAGCAAAGTAACATCACTGACGTCATCTTTATCGTAGCTTTACCTCTGTCTTTGTTCATCCTCTTCTTTCCTTTTTTCCTCCCCTGGAGCAAAGTTTTGAGCACATCAAAACAGACCACCGTGTAGCAGGTAAAGTCCATTATTCAGAGGAGGAAGAAGGGGGCAGGCTATTATTATTAACAATGTATAATAAATAAAAACAAATAGTTTTAAGATGAATGGAAGTTCCCCCATTTCTGGATGTATGGGCCCTTTGCATTTTCCTATACTGCCAATGCCGCATGTGCTCTTGTAATTAATATTTGATACTATATTCCAGAGAAGACAGGAGAGGTCTTGATGTCCAAATACTTACTAAATATTCATGAATAGCACATTACAGATTTAGTTTTTTTGGCTAACACAAAGGCAAAATGTTGAACACCCATCAAAATGCCTTTGCCGTACACACTCTCCTTTGTGATCTGACATTTTATAGCTTTTAGAAATTTTAGGCAGAGCTTTCCTTTGGCCCCAAGCACAGCGTCAAATTGCATGGAGTACTGGATCTTTCACGAGGAGAAATGGAGGGTTTTTTTCAATGACTAACACACAGAGAACAGTATGGCGTGTATTTGAAAGGTGTAACGTTCACTGTTAGGTCTATGTACCATATTATGTTTGTATGTTGCCCTTTAAGAGCTACGCCCCAAAACCCTCAGTGTGTGCGCGTGCGTGAGAAGAGATAGAGAGAAGTGTGTGCGCTGCTCTTCCTCTGAAACCGCTACCCTGATATATCTTGTTTGCTTTTTGTTTTGTGATGTAATTTTCTTGTGACGCTGAAGCTGACTATACAGGTTTGAGTTTGGGATAATGTGTTTGTCTTGAAGCTCTTTTATTTTTACTGGCTATCCGGCACAAGCGTCACAAAGGCACACTGATTTATTCACTTAGCTTAATAATAAAGAAAGTACCGGTACTCAATAAAAACTCAACTATTTATAAAAATAGTTTATAAAATGCTAGAGAATATGAAAATGTGAGGAGCATATCTGAATTAACCCTTCAATAATAACTAAATTAATTCGGAAACTGTTTCAATGCAGTCGTTGTGAGCATCAGTATGTCCTGGAAAAGTTGACCAAAACTGTCTCATTAACACAAGCTCTAACTCTTTTATTTCTGCGCTAATTTGCCGGATCTAAAATACAATTATTCATTTATTTATAATGGATATGAAAGCAGACAGCAACACTTCTCAGCTCTAGCAAAAGACTCCTCTGTTACTTCTTAAGCTCACGCTAGGTTCAAGAATAAATCTTCTGGCAGCTGGCACACTTTGATGTATTTTCTTTTTTGTTACAGTAGCTCAGAATAGAAGACATCTTCAATCATTTCCCTATGGGCCTCATTATGAATCCAGCTATCATTACCCTGACGGTGGGAGGCAGAGAAACATGCTGCTTTTGTACTGTAAGGTACAAATGGTCAAATGAGAGCTGCGGTTTCATTTTTCCAATCCTCTGCATCTCCATCTGTTCTGCAGCTCCCTGCGTCACTGAATGTTTTTGTGCTTTTCCTTCAGTGCAAGAAATAGGCTTAGCATTCCTTTGTTGAAAACCAGTAATGCCTCAGAAATCCAGTGTTTTCTCAAAGGAAATGTTGAGCGAGGGAAGAATGTGTCTCATGGCTAAACACATGACAGCTATGAGCTTCTGGTGTCTTGAATGTTTTCCTTGCTTTATTAGAAATCTATATTCTATAATCTAAGTTAATCAGAAAATGTTGCTTAAAAACATGAATTAATAATACTTTGTTTTTGATAATTTTCCTGCATTTGAAAAGTTTAATTACTTCATCATGCGGAAATCTGATAGAAAACAAAAAGTGTGCAAAGTGTTCAGACCCCCTTGTTTGTTTTCATGAACGTACAAACACCTCATTTTGACAGAGAAATACAGAATTGGTCACATTTTTGCAGATTTATTACAAAAATAAAACCTGAAATTTTAGGAACCTCTGCTATTCCCTCTTGCAGATTATCTCCAGTACTGTCAGGTTGGATGGTGAACGTTGGTGGACAGCCATGTTTAGGTTTCTAGATGCTCGATTGGGTTTAAGTCAGGGCTCTGGCTCTGGCTCAGCCATTCAACAATAACAGAGTTGTGACGCTACTCCTTCTTTATTTTAGCTGTTTGCTTAGAGTCACTTTCTTAATCTAGCCACAGGGGTTGCAAGCCAGTGACTTCTGTGCCGGTCCCAAGCCCGGATAAATAGAGAGGGTTGCGTCAGGAAGGGCATCCGGTGTAAAAAATGCCAAAACCAAATATGCGAGTCACCAAATCGATTTCCATACCGGATCGGTCGAGGCCCGGGTTAACAACGACCGCCTCCGGTGCTGTTGACTTACAGGGCGCCGGTGGAAATTGGACTACTGTTTGTCGAAGAAGGAGAGGAGGGAGAAGGATTCGTCGACAGAAAGAGAAGAGGAAAGGCAGGAGTATAGATCTGAGAATAGGGACTCTTAACGCTGGTACAATGACAGGGAAGGGTAGGGAGCTGGCGGACATGATGGAGAGAAGGCAGGTAGATATTCTGTGCATGCAGGAGACCAGGTGGAAGGGTAGCAAAGCTCGTAGTATTGGAGGGGGATACAAACTGTTTTACTATGGTGTGGATAGGAAGAGAAATGGGGTAGGAGTGATCCTGAAGGAGGAGTTTGTGAGGAATGTTTAGAGGTGAAAAGAGTGTCAGACAGGGTGATCAGTTTGAAGTTAGAAATTGAAGGGGTGATGTTGAATGTAGTGAGTGGTTATGCTCCACAAGTAGTCTGTAAGTTGGAAGAGAAGGAGAGATTTTGGAGTGAGTTGGATGAGGTGATTGAGAGTGTTCCCAGAGGGGAGAGAGTAGTAGTGGGAGCAGATTTCAATGGGCATGTTGGCTAGGGCAACAGAGGTGATGCGGAGGTGATGGGCAGGTTCGGTGTTAAGGAAAGGAATCTAGAAGGACAGATGGAGGTGGAGTTTGCCAAGAGGATGGAAATGGCTGTAGTTAACACGGTTAACACCTAAGAGTGGAGGTAGGAGTACGCAGGTAGACTACATCCTATGTAGACGAGCCAATCTGAGAGAGATCAGAGACTGTAGAGTAGTGATAGGAGTGAGTGTGGCCAGACAGCATCGGATGGTGTTGTGTAGGATGTTTCTGGTGGTCAGGAAGAAGAGGGGAGGAAAGATTGAAAAGAAGACCAAGTAGGTGGAAGTTGAAAAAGGAAGAATATTGTGAGGAATTCAGACAGAAGCTGAGACAGGCTTTGGGTGGTCAGGAAGAGCTTCCAGATGACTGGGAAACTACAGCAGAAGTGATCAGAGAGACAGGAAGAAAGGTGCTAGGTGTGTCAGCTGGAAGGAGGAAAGAAGATAAAGAAACATGGTGGGGGAATGAGGAAGTACAGGACATCATCCAGAGGAAGAGGCTAGCTAAAAAGAAGTGGGACATCGAAAGGACTGAAGAAAGTAGACAGGACTACAAGAAATCGCAGCTTAGAGTGAAGAGGGAGGTGGCAAAGGCCAAACAGAAAGCATATGATGAGTTGTATGCCAGGTTAGACACTAGTGAAGGCGAGAAGGAATTGTATAGATTAGCGAGACAGAGAGACAGAGATGGGAAGGATGTGCAACAGATAAGGGTGATCAAAGATAGAGATGGAAAGGTGCTAACAAGTGAGGAGAGTGTGCTGAGAAGATGGAAGGAGTATTTGGAGGAGTTGATGAATGAGGAGAATGAAAGGGAAAGAAGGGAGGAAGATGTGAATATTGTAGAGCAGGAAGTTGAAAAGATTAGAAAGGATGAGGTGAGGAAGGCTCTGGGGAGAATGAAGAGTGGAAAGGCTGTTGGTCCAGATGACATACCAGTGGAGGTGTGGAAGTGTCTAGGAGAGACAGCAGTGGAGTTCCACACAATGAAACTTTGGGAAAGAGTAGTGGAAGCTAGGCTAAGAAGAGAAGTGGATATTTGTGAGCAGCAGTATGGCTTCATGCCCAGGAAGAGCACTACTGATGCAATTTTGCTCTGAGATTGTTAATGGAGAAGTACAGAGATGGTCAGAAAGAGCTTCACTGCGTCTTTGTGGATTTAGAAAAAGCGTATGACAGGGTGCCAAGAGGAGAGCTATGGTCCTGTATGAGGAGGTCAGGAGTGGCAGAGAAGTACGTCAGAATAGTCCAGGATATGTATGAGAGAAGTAAGACAGCAGTGAGATGTGCTGTAGGTCAGACAAAGGAGTTCAAAGTGGAGGTGGGGCTACATCAAGGATCAGCTTTGAGTCCCTTCTTATTTGCTATGGTGATGGACAGGTTGACAGATGAGGTCAGACAGGAATCTCCATGGACAATGATGTTTCAGATGACATTGTGATCTGTAGTGAGAGCAGAGAGCAGGTGGAGGAAAACCTGGAAAGTTGGAGGTCAGCTCTAGAAAGAAGAGGAATGAAAGTCAGTCGCAACAAGACAGAATACATGTGTTTGAACGAGAGGGAGGGAAATAGAACAGTGAGGTTACAGGGGGCTGAGGTCAAGAAGGTGCAGGAGTTTAGGTATTTGGGGTCAACAGTCCAGTGTGACGGGGAGTGTGGAAAAGAGGTGAAGAGACGAGTGCAGGCAGGTTGGAGTGGGTGGAGAAAAGTGTCAGGGGTGTTGTGTGACAGAGTGTCAGCAAGAATCAAAGGAAAGGGGTACAGAACAGTAGTGAGACCAGCTATGATGTATGGGTTGAAGACTGTGGCAGTGAGGAAGAGACAAGAGGCAGAGATGGAAGTAGCGGAGATGAGGATGTTGAGGTTCAGTTTAGGAGTGACGAGGATGGACAAGATTAGGAACGAGCACATCAGAGGGACAGCTCAGGTTGGTTGTTTTGGAGACAAAGTCAGAGAGGCCAGATTGAGATGGTTTGGACATGTGCAGAGGAGGGATACTGGTTATACTGGTAGAAGGATGTTGGAGATGGAGATGCCAGGCAAGAGGTCAAGAGGAAGACCAAAGACGAGATATATGGATGTGCTGAAAGAGGACATGAAGGTAGTTGGTGCAAGAGTAGAGGATACTGAGGACAGAGTTAGGTGGAAAAGGATGATTCGCTGTGGCGACCCCTGAACTGGGAACAGCCGAAAGGAAAAGAAGAAGAAGAAGATTTAAACATTTTAATCAAACATTTACACTCAAAATGTATCGTTTTAACATTTATACGTAACACAACAAAATATATCCATTTTAAAGGAAATATTTACGATGTTTTTTTATCAGTTATTTATAAGAAATACTTGCAGTTTTTTCCAGTTTTAAGGAATATATAAAAATATAATTCTTGGCTCTCATCAGACAATGCTTCGGGGCTGGGGACATCTAGGCTCCCGTTCCAGAGTGAGGAGCAAGGGGAACCCCAGCCGGGCTCGTGATGGTGCGTAATGGTCACCAGTGATCGAGTTTCTGCTGGAGCTGTGGTGGACCCACGGCGCCTCCTGCTGCTCGCGGGGTGTAAGTGGCGTCTGGATGCATGATGCTGAGGAAAACCCGCAAACGGTTGAGCTTCGCGAGATTTAAGGGGTTTAGTGAGTTCTAGATGTTGAGTGAAAGAAACCTAAAGTATTATTGTGTTCGTGATAACTTTATTTACATGTTTTATCTACTTTATTTACCATTTACATGTTTTATTTGGTCTCAACTCTGAAACATGATTCTAATAATCAGAATGAGAATCTCTGATTCTGAGACACAAACTATCTTCAGTGATGACCCTCACTGGGCTCTTACGGCTGAATTAAATGCTCGTTGGAAGTTAATCATATTTTTTGTTGCATTGTTTAGCATTTATTCAGATGTTATTTATAAATTAGAAAAGGTTTTTTGGATATACTTTTTTGTTATTTTTTACGCAGTATTGGATGGTTTTTTGGGTGTGTACGGTGTGTCGTGGTTTTATGTGGCATTGCAGCTCAGAGGCTGTGTTTCGATGCATTAATTAATCTCATATAGCAGCTTTTCTCTCCTTTAAAAGCATCATTTGGCCATTGCATCGTTTTGGTTCAGGTATAAACATCGAGGACACTTTTCACGGTTCATTTCAGCGGTAGAGCCGTTATGTATCTTGTGCCAGGGTCTCGTCGGTTCCCACAGGGTTCAACTGAAGGTTCCTCTGCCACAGGAACACTGCTGATGTCCCGCGCTCTGGTTTGGGGATTGGAGCATCCTTCTGTGGAGAGAGGAAGCCGAGCTTCTGCAGCTAGGGTCATCACGCCCTTCTGGAAGCCATTCTCGTATGGGTGCTCTTCTGCAGGATACAGCTCACTTCCTCCTGGAGCCATTAGAGAAGAGTTTCTGCTGCATTTATGAAATATCCAGCTGAAGCTCAGGGATCTCGGCCTCTCCTGCACGGCCGTCTGAAGCTTCAGCAGCTTCACACTCTCAGTGCAGGAAGTTCCCTCTTAGAAGAGTCTGAGCCGGCGAGAAATCTGCCAGATTCAAATCATGGTTCAGATTCCACGCTGAGAGGAGATCTTTCAGAGCAGCGCTCAGAGTGATGCTGGGGTCTCATCAGGGTTCTTCTGATGGTCACGTGATCTCTGCTTCTGCTGCTGGAGACTAGTGAAGAGCTGAGATGTTTCATTCAGGCAGGGGTCTCAGCAGAGGTTTGGGGAATTTAAGCCGAATAATAAAAACCAGAAACCTGAGGGAAGCGCTGCTCCACCAGTTGCTGTTGTTCTGGCTGCAGCTTCATCCACCTTCAGCGGAGGAACAGCAGCTGCTTCTGATATCTGCACATTAAATGGTAAACGATGACTTCAAAGACATTAAAACAGAAGCAGTCGGCGGAACATGAGCCGCTTATGATCATCCTCCAAACAGCCAGCGCTCGTGCTCTTCAGGGACAAGCGTTGAAAACTTCTGTACAATGATTAGATTGTCACTTACAATAAACAACTCATCAATTTTTAAAACATCCTGGATTTTGACTTTTTAATTTCCACGTTTGAAAATTATTAGAGTACAAATCACTGTTAAAATCACTCTTTTTCTATATAAAATGAGCAGCGGATGAACCAAATATTCCACATTTTCCATTGTTTCCTCTTTTATCGCCTCTTTGATCGCAAGCCTCGATGCAGAATAATTTTTCTCTGTTATTTTTTCACCTTAGTTTAAGGTGGATTCTTACAATCACTGTATTATTCCGTTTCCAATAGAACAGTGCACTCCTAAAAGATTACCAAATAAAGCCGCAAGGGTTCGGATGCGCGTGAAATTTTTGAATTATTGTGGAAATAACGAGTGGTGATTTTAGTTTGGATTCGCCAAAAAGCCTTTTCCATAAACTTAAACGACACGTTCAAATAGTTTTTTTTTTGGCCTAAATGAAAAAAAGGAGAAAGAAGAGTCTGTGATCCGCCAGAACTGTTGACCACAGCGTGAAACACACTCAAACCAAACGATCAGTTCTCGACACGTTTCTCCCGTTTCCTTGCTAAATGCCTGAAACTGAACGTTTCGGTACAGATTTCCTTCTGTTGGTTTGATCAGGATGAGCTGAACTCGTGTTTAGAAGGTGACTCTGGTTTTATTTGCTCGCTGGTTGTTTCCTGTGATGTCAGCATCTGTGATCTGGTTGTAACGTGCTTCTTTTCTCTCTCTTCTCTCCTTCGGCACAAACGAAACCCCGGCAGCGTGCAAAAGAAAAGAGCAGGACCCGAGCCGAGACCGCAGCAGCACAAACAACCCCAAAAAGTCTCGCCTGGTGTTCACGGACCTGCAGCGGCGCACCCTGCTGGCCATCTTTAAAGAGAACAAGCGCCCCAGCAAAGAGATGCAGCTCACCATCTCGCAGCAGCTGGGCCTGGAGCTCTCCACCGTCAGCAACTTCTTCATGAACGCCCGCCGTCGCAGCCTGGACAAGTGGCTGGAGGAGGCCAGCCCCACACACTCACACACGCTCGCCCACACGGCCGCGGGCAGCACTTGCACCAAAGCGTGATGGTGATGATCCGGGAGCAGGAGGGAACGGAGGGCTGCGCACCGGCTACACAAGCATTGGCTTTACCTAAAGAAGAGCTTCTGAGTTCATTAGCTGGGTGTGAGTGAGAGTGAGTGTGGAGAACCAGCGGCGGAGCGTTTAGCTTCAGCCTCGAGCAAACCATCCGTATCCTCCCGAAACCAAGCAGCCCAGGTCGAGTCTCAGTCAGGACGCAAAAGCCGTCCATACCTGTTTTGCCAAAAGAGAGCCGCGGCAAACTCCAGCTGACCCTTGGGACCCTGATTTGGTTCACAAGTAAAGAGGAGACTTTGCTAGAAACTAACGATTGAGCCACGAGAGGGTTCCGGAACACGTGCATCGAGGAGCTCTGAGTTTATATAAAACGTCATCCTCACGCGACTGATGACTTCTCCTCTGAGTCCAGCTCAGATCTCATTGAGCTGCTCCCGACACAGTCGTAGATGAACCGACGTAAAGAAAAAGTCATTGATTTGTGCTTTTGTAAAAAACATGTTTAAAACAAAGTACTCCCAGATTCTGCTCTACACAAAAGGAAATGATCAAATAATCATCTTTTAATGACTTTTAATGTAGCATTAGAACAAAAACAGTGAAAAACTGTCCCGTGTTCGTTCCTCTTTGAGAAGCACAATAAACGGATCTGTGAGCGATCCTGAAGCACATAGCACACCCCGGCAGCAGAGAGCAGGATCTGGGCTTCTACCACCGCAGAACATCCGTCCTCTTACAGAACGAGCTCTGCGTCTAACAAAGCGCCGGAACTCACTCCGGTTTCAGAAGAAAGTTTTCTTTTCTAGAAAGGAGGCCTGACCAACGTCTCCTCGATAAACGTTCCACATGCTTCCAGAGTCGAGAGCGACCCCCCAGAAACACGCACGTGGTGGCTTGAGGAAGGCTGAAGCTAAACTCGTCCAGATTCACTGCAAACACTCGCTCGATTTCCTGTCTTTCATCTCATCCACCACAGCAGAACACGGGCAGATGCACCCGAGCTCATCGTCTGAGCAAAGGCCTGATGAGGAAAGAAATCGTTTTAGAAAAGCACTTTGAACCAAACGTGGCAAGCCCTCTCGTGGAGCTCTCTGGTTGCACATGAAACCATGGGATTTCTACCAATCACCACATAAACATGTTCCACCCGGCAGCTGTTGCTTTCAGGGTTTCTGTAGAGTTTAGCTGCAGTTTTCATCTCATCTTCCACTCCACATTTCATCCGTGTGAATGAGAGCGTGCTTGAGAGCCCCGATCCTGGCGCCGGTGATCAGGGCCTTCACGAGAGATAAAGAGGACAATCTCCACACCTTCCCAAATGAGCGCCGGTACGCAGCCTCTCTCCCGGATCCCTCACGATCTCCAAACGGACTCCAAAGACCTTTTCTATTTATTGACAAATCGACACCAAAGAAACTTGCACCTAAACCAAGGACGAGGAAGCAAGCTACCCCGAAACTCCAACAAGCAAACCAAAAATACAGAGGAAGCGGAACGGGTTTCGCTGCGACGGTTTCCCCGCGGCATCGGAGAACGGCGCATCTCTCGAGCTGAAGATTGTTTTATAATGTGTGCCTATGCAGTTTTTTCAACCCAAATGGAAAGAACAACAGAAACCTCATCAGCTACCAAACCAAAGATTCAGAGTTTCTCCCGCCGCGCTCCCCTTCTGCTCTCCTCAGACACGGGACACTTCAGACCCCTCCGTAGCTACGACTGAAGGTGTCCCTCAGCCTGACGGCAAACCAAAGATCACACGCCTTCAAGCACACGCAGGCCTCTCCGTGCTCAGATCAAAACCAAAGACCCCGAGTCCCATGTTTGAGAGGGAGCTGGTCCGCACCGGTTCCTCCTGAGCGCCAAAGAAGAAGAAGAAACCTGTTGGAGAGGAGTCGAACCCGTAGCCCTCTCTTTAGCCCAAAGATCTGCTCCGTCTCTCTTCAGTCAGCTCTCCTTCGCTTGTTTTAGTACTTAGCGATTCTTTGCCAACGCCTCGGGGCGACCCATGTCTGCAATATGTGATTATTTATCTAATTTATATGTGCTTTGATTGATTTGCCAAAGATCCCTCTCCCTTGCCCTGAACCGCTTGCCAAAGTTTACATTTCGGCTTCTTTTGCCTCTACCGCACCATCAGACGTATTTATTTATGCCTCTAGTGCTTAGATTGTGTCTTTCCTCTTGATTCATTATTTAAAGTTATTTAATTAGAGGTCATGGATTATTTAAGATTGCTAGTGCATCAAAGATGCAGATAATTTATTAGTTAGCTTTACTTTAAAAAGCCACACGCGGGTGTTTTAATTTCCTCCCAGGACGTGTGTTCAGATCAGGATTTAGTTTGTTGTGTTGATTTCGTTCGAACGAACCAATCTCAACGTGAAGGTCTAGAGATTCGAGGCCACAGATCAAGAACCGACCAAAGATTAAGAGAAGAGAAGGATTGTAGATGGTAGAGGAATGAACGCTGCTTCCAGGACTGACTCGGGTGAATGAACGAGTGATTGTGAACGAGTGCGTGCTGAAGTCTTTCTATCTCTAGAGTGAGATCCACGGAGGCTACCTCACTGAGCTTTCCATTTGTAATTTAATCGTGTTGATGAAACCAAAGATACCAAAGATTTCTTTTTCTTCTTCTCTGCTGCGGTCTGCGCCAGACGCCGTGCTCGCTCGGGGGGTTTCATCACTCTTTCTTCTTCTCTTCCTCTTCTCAGACGAGTTCAGTGGAGGGGCTGTGAATGCTAAAGGTTCCTGCGGCACTGACAGGAATCTCTATTTAGATCTAAAGCTCCTCAGGGGACGAAACATTAATGACCAGAATGTGCGACGCTCTTCCGCATTCCGCGAGATGAGCCAGCTCCACCACTTCCTGCTTGAGGCCACACCCTTTTGTTGCTGCACAGACAGTTTCATGCTGAAGATGCTGGAGGAAACAGCAACAAATCAAAAAATTCTAATGTAATATCAGCAAACAGCTGCAGGTTTCAGAAATGTTATAACATGAAATGAATTGGAAATCATCACTTTTCTGGTGCTCGTCGTTTATACGGAGATGTATATAACCAATAAACCATGGTTACAGCTGGAGTCACAGATGGTCCTTTGAGCCGGATAATGGGAGACGAGTAACCTTCTATTTATTGAACTATTTTTATTACACATAACGTCAGGGTAGCATGTGTTCCAAACACACTTTTTTGTAAACTTCTAAATTTTGAATCACTCTTTGCAGACTCTCGAAAAACACAATTTAAATACAAATATGAAAATTCTTGAAATACTTTCATTGACGTAAAAGCTTAGAGACGAGTCACAAGCAGACGATTCTGTGCTTCGATCACACAGGAACAGACACCTTGAATAGATTCAGATGTTTTAAACACGAGCCGTGTTTTATAAAGGCGTTTTCACAAAGAATATAAGAAAGGTGGAATAAACCGTTCAAACAAAGAGCACCAGAGGATTGATTGCATACGAAGCTGACTGAAACAAAGCTTAATTACAAACTGTCACTTCCAACATGAACCTCAGACGCTTGATTTAAGTTAAAATAGTAAAAAGCCTCATGATTTGAATGTTTATGCTGAGTATTGCTTACATGCTTTTCTCAAAAATATAGTTTTCAAACAATGAGAACAAAACCGGATCTTTCTTCAAACCACACCAGATCAGCGTTACAAGATTCAATCCGAACCCAGTCAGAGTCAGAGTTTCATCGAGAGATTCCTGGGTTTAAAGTTTGATAGTGATGGGTGAGTGCCTTTTAGAAACCTCTCTTCTTCTGTTCTCCTTCTCACGGTGCTCAGCGATGCAACCAAAGCGAACACAAACGATACCAAAGGCTTTCCTTTCTCTCTCTCTCTCTTTCTCTCTCTCTCTCTCTCTCTCTAACGGTTTCAAAGCTTTAATGATGAAAAACGAACCCTCGGGAGCAGGCGGAGAGCGCAGACTGGGCTTTTCTAACCAAATTGTTCTCAGATATACCTCATAGACATTAGTGTTAGGGTATTGTTCTTATAGCGTATGTATTAAATTATTCACGTACTCTTATTTTCTAGGAACTGTGACTTGCGTCAAACCAAGAAAAGCTTTATTCATCTTCACCTGTGAGTTTTCTAATAATCGAGGTTTGCTTGAACCCAGACACGCGCTTGTCACCTTTCTTCTCTCTATTTCTTTTCTTCGTTGTGATGCAGGTTTTATTTCAATGTTTGCGACCCGCGGCTCATTCTCTCGAGGACCTTACGGATGCACGGTTGTGCCGTTTGGTTACTCGAATGCGCCACGGCGTCGCTTCAGGTTCATTTGTTTCACTCTCTCTGGGGATTCCTGTGGTTACTTGGGGCCGAGGCCTTTTCTGCATGATCCTAACGCTGCAAACGCTGTCTGACGCAAACAACAAACTCTTAGAGTTCGACCCCAGAATCACACAGCTCTTCCCCGGTGAAGAAAGGGTTTTTATTATTAGAATCAATCGGGATGGCTTTGTTTGCGTTGCAGACATTCAGATGTTTTGAAGCTTAAACAAATGATCTTTTTTTTTTTTAAACAAATATCTTTTCCTGTTTACGATAAAGAAAAATCTGCATCACATCGTACCGGAGTGATGTGTAATGAAGTGCAGATTTGAGATCAGTGTTAATTACTGCGTTTGCTTTTTATTTCTGGGTCTGTTTTTATACATATATATATATATATATATTTTTTTTTTGTTATTTAAATGAGCCTAATGTGTGCTGATCGACATCTGGAGTTCTGGAGTCAAGAGAAGATCTTTTCAACCATCTTTTGTTCAGAATGATCAATAAAGGCTGTTTTGTAGAAGACTTTGGTGTGCAGAATAAAAGTAAATATAGTGTGCACAAGAGCATGGTTTATTTATTTTTCTTTGCACATCAGAACTGTCTCTTGCCATTATAAAAGTGATATTTTTATCCAAAGAAAACGTTGCTTTATAGATTAAAGTTCTTCTCATTCAATCATTCGGGATGGAAAAAAGAGTCATGTGACCTTTGGGCATTTTCTTTCTGTCTCTCTGTTGCATTCTTTCTTCCATCCCAACAACCCTTTCATCGGGACAAGGTCACAGACTCCTCCTGATCTCAAACTCTGTCTCAGCTGACGGTTCCCTCTGAGTGAATGTCCTCGCAGCAATGTTTTCTAGATCGCAGCAAGTTTTTAAAGCTCTTCTGCCACCCAACCAGACAATCTTTTACAAATGAACACACACAGAACTCAAGAGAGAACCCAAAGATTGCATTCATCTCAACCAGTTTCAGGTTTACTCTGGACTGAACCCAAAGATCCACAAACTGTGTTTAGCTCCTTATTTTTCTGTAGAAAATGATTTTTTTTTAGTTTTGAATGTGATCAAATTTGCAGTTTCACGATCAACATCTTTGAAGCATCCAGAGTTCTTCCATGAAATGTTTGAGTGTAAATCGAGAGCAAGTGATTTTCTTGCAAATCCATGTTTCATCGATCATGACAATAAAACCTGTCTTATGATGGACACCGTCTCCCTGCGTCCATTTGTTTGAAGAAATATCTATGGACCTTTCTGAAAGCCATGATCAAACAGCCTGATCAAACCATTTATATAAGCCAGCTGCACCTACCGGCAGCTACAGGAGGTGCAGTAGTAATTCTAATGGTTTGAGAAAGATGTATTTAATTGATTTATAAAGGAAGAAGCTTTTCTTCTCCAGCCTCTGTTGGATGCACACTTCATTATCTAGTAAAGCACATTAGGCAGCCAGTAGGTGGAGTAGCCACCTACTTAATGAAATGCATTATTGATAATAGCCAAAGAATTTTGGTTTATGTTAATTTAACAAATGTTGATAGACTGAAAAGTGGTGATGTGACAGGAGCAGAACATCTCTAACACCTGGCACTGAAGAAGATCTGTTCACGGTGAGAACAGGGGTCTTTTGAAGCCTAGCTGCAATCCCTGGGTGCTGTGCATGGAGAACGGAGAGCTGAAGTCCAGGGCTTTAACATTTGCGTTAGAATTATGAGCTTCTCAGTAGCAGTAGAGAGGCTTCCTGGAGGAGGTGGACGCCATGGTGCGGTGACCCAGAGATACTGGAAGCACAGCTCGGGTGATGAAGATAATGCTGAACGAAGGCTCCCTGATGAAGATCGAAAATAAAGCTTTTCTTTTATTAGGATTCTACCCATAGCTTCACAGACACAGGCTCTGGTAATGTTTTAATAGCTCAAACAGACTCTCTGTCGGTGCCTATCTCCAGCGCACATTGGGCGAGAGGCGGGGACGGGGTACACCCTGGAACAATCTGTCGGTCCTCTCGAAACGTCACCGAACCACCATGTTACCTGGGGGAAGGCTTCACTAGAAATAAATGTAACTTTAAGGTAGAGCTGCTGCTTTCTGATA
Source organism: Danionella cerebrum (assembly GCA_007224835.1). Taxonomy (NCBI): domain Eukaryota; kingdom Metazoa; phylum Chordata; class Actinopteri; order Cypriniformes; family Danionidae; genus Danionella; species Danionella cerebrum. The sequence goes on along the minus strand of SRMA01026939.1, from coordinate 123,192 downwards.
AAATCGTGTATTTTATAACATCAATATGGTGAAAGAGACCGATTTCCCGGAGATTTTATCCTGAATTTAAATGCAACAAGGAACTCTGAGGTTATATAAAATGTATATGCTGTTCATCCTTTATGTGGATGCTCAGTTCTCCTAGGAGGGTTTTCGGATTTCTTTAACTCGGTTTATTTTAGAAGTGTTTTTAGAGTGAAATGTAACATCTGTGTTACCATATATGACAGACGTTAGTAGCCAACCAACCCCGAATGCTTTTGTTTGAAATTCCGCCTCCCAGAGTGCCAACAAACCAATCAGCATTCTCACAAAGTGTCAGCTCACAAATCAACCAATCAACGACAGAAGCGATAGCGCTCTACCTCTGGATCCGCGCATGCGCTTGTTGTAGCTCTAGCGGCGTGTGTCAGGAAGCTGTCCGGACGAACAAACTAACGGAACATTTACTGGAAAACTTTCGCGGAACCGAAACGGAATCTTATCGCTTGCGCTTTTAACACAACCATGGCGGGAGAGGCAGTCGGAGTGATGTCGATCAGTAAGTTAAACGGTTGATTAGAGAGTCGGTGCCGCACGCCGCCTGCAGTGTTGCGTCAGATCCGAGCAATCAGTTCTGCATCGAAACTGATAACGTTTTATATTAATTTATTTATACATATACAACCAATAACATTATTATCTACATCAATATACATCCACTATAGATATCCTGTCTATCCTTTTTTGTTTATAAATATAATAATATTTAAATTTACCCACAAAAGGAACCGCTTTGTTTTTAAATTACGTTTAATCTATTATTCTAATCATCCATTATAAAAATTCCCATTCATTCACATCATCCATATTGTATCCACAGGTTACAATAGATTGCATCATTAAATGTCAACACAGTTGCTAATTTAATCGTTTATTTAATTATTTGTCATTAAAAAATATATTTCTTTTGAACAGATTTTGTGTAAATAAACAGAATTAATAGAGTTTTGATTGTGTTCCTCTTGCAGAAGAGCTGTATGTGTCGGATAAACAGGGCAGTGATGCGGATGGAGACGGATCTGAGCTGAAACCCTTCAAAACCCCTCTCAAGGTACTCGAGAAATTATCTTTAAACCCTGGGGATCCATGCTGGGATAGTGTCCTCCAGCAGCCCGTGGAACATCAGGATGGTTAGGCTAATGCTGCTGGTCCTGATGCTGAGAGTTTGAGAGTAATTCAATTTCAATTCTCTGTATGTATGCACTGTATATATGGCAGAATTGACAATAAAGTAGACTTTGACTTTGACTGGAGGAACGGCTCAGTGATCAATAACGTTCAGATCTGCATCTATGCAGGTTACATCCATCCAGATCGAATCCTCTGTCAGTTTATGTCAATGACCGTTATTTCTGCTCCGTGGAGCTTCATCGCTCTTGTTCTCTGCTGTTCTGGATGCTCGCAGGCGATGCTGTTTGCTGGAAAGGAACCATTTCCTGTGATCTACGTGGACTCCCAGAAGGAAGGAGAGGTGAGATCAGGAGCTGAGACCCTGGCTCTTGTTTTTCTGTAAAGGGTTCAAAACTATATTCTGCTGGAGCTGAGCTTCGTGTGCTGTCTTTAGCGCTGGGCGGTGATCTCCAAGACGCAGATGAAGAACACGAAGAAGCTGTTTCACCGCGAGCAGATGAAAAATGACAGCAAAGAGAAGAAGGAGGTGAGGAACTATTCCCAAGGCTGGAGCGCTCAGGATTGTCCCGCTAGAACCTCGAGCTGAGAACATCTTTCACCTGGAACAATAGCCAAGCGACTCGTGACTCACAAACGTCTTTTATTTTTCCGATTCCCTGCATCCAGACGTTCGTTCTCCTCAGCTAGGGGCTAACGCATGCTAGCAGCAAGTTCACGTTCATTTTACCAAAACTAAACCGACGTTAATCCCCTGCTATCAGCGCAAGGTGCTAACTCATGCTAGCATGGCTACAAGCTAGTGAGATTCTAGCGACAAGTTAGTAAGAGTCTAATGAATGCTAATTCATGTCAGCAGCACGCTTGACGTGATACGTTAGCGATATGCTAGTTAGATGATTATTGCTAGCAACAAACTAGTGGGATGTTGTTGGGTGCTAATCGTAACGCTGACTCGTCTCCTGCTCCATCTGCCGTGAACAGGCTGAAGATGCTGAGCGCAGAGAGAAGAATCTGGAAGAAGCTAAAAAGATCCTGATCGAGGACGACCCCGAGCTTCCTTCGCCCCAAACTGTGAGCCTTTAGTGTAGTAGATGAAAGCTGGAGGAGCATCCAGAGACTCTCTCTATCTTCTCTTCTCCGCCTCGTGCAGGTGAAGATTGATAAGCTGGAGGCTCTAAGGGAGCAGCGGGTGAAGGTGTTCGGCTGGGTTCATCGCCTGCGCAGACAAGGTCGTCAGATCTAAACCTCCTTTCATCCAGACCTCCAAAGATCACAAAGAAACTCCCTTTCTTTTCTCTCCAGGGAAGAACCTCCTGTTTATTGTTCTGCGGGACGGAACCGGGTTCCTGCAGTGTGTTCTCACCGACAAACTGGTACTGTGTGCGTCTGCTCTCGTCCCACCAGCAGCTTCGTTAATGTAATCGATGAGGAGTTTGATGAGGAGCCGTGTTTGTGTTCGCAGTGTCAGTGTTACAACGGCCTGATGCTGTCGACGGAGAGCAGCGTAGCTCTGTATGGAACCGTTAAACCTGTACCTGAAGGAAAACAGGTGAGAGCTCCCTCTGCCCCGGACGCTGAAACTGAAACGGTTCAGGACCATCTGAATCTTCTGTGCTCCCCAGGCTCCAGGCGGCCACGAGCTGGTCTGTGATTTCTGGGAGCTGCTCGGTTTAGCTCCGGCCGGAGGCGCTGACAACCTCCTTAACGAAGAGTCCGACGTGGATGTTCAGCTCAACAACCGCCACATGATGATCCGTGGAGAGAACGTGTCCAAGATCCTGAAAGTCCGCTCAGCCGTCACGCACTGCTTCCGGGAGCACTTCTTCAGCCGCGGATACTGCGAGGTCGGTCCGCTCCCGCTGAGGTGGAGAGTGGATCTTGAGAGCGTCACTCACTGTTTTTGTCTTTCAGATAACCCCGCCCACTCTGGTGCAGACTCAGGTGGAGGGCGGCTCCACGCTCTTCAGCCTCAATTATTTCGGGGAGAAGGCGTACCTCACGCAGTCATCTCAGCTGTACCTGGAGACCTGCATCCCTGCGCTGGGAGACAGCTTCTGCATCGCGCAGTCGTACCGCGCCGAGCAGTCTCGTACCCGCAGACACCTCTCCGAGTGAGTGCCACCCCTCCCGTCTCCTGATGGGATCTGTTTCCATCTGAAACTGTTTAACAGAGAGCCGCGCATAATACGTTTTTGTTAAAGATTCCGGCGTCATTAAAATCCCCACCAGTGCCGCAAACAAACTTGAATAGTAGCGAAAAACGACTGAAACCCTGCATCGTGACGTCCGGTGACGCTGTGCCCATTTTGCGTCAGGTACACCCACATTGAGGCGGAGTGCCCCTTCCTGAGTTTTGAGGATCTGCTTGCGCGTCTCGAGGACCTGGTGTGTGACGTGGTAGATCGGGTCCTGAAGTCTCCGGTGGCGCCGCTGCTCTACGACATCAACCCCGTACGAACCCTGCACCACGTCGTGACCGGAGCCGTGGGAAAGTGGGCGGGGCTAACTGTATTTTACTCTCTTCTGCTACAGGAGTTCAAGCCGCCGAAGCGTCCTTTCAGGAGGATGAACTACAGCGAGGCCATCGACTGGCTCCGAGAACACGACGTCCGGAAAGAAGACGGCACGCTTTACGAATTCGGCGAGGTGGGTCCATTCCCGTAACATCGTCTCAAAGCTTTTTTTATCCACGACTAATGTTCTGATGGACCCTGCAGGACATCCCAGAAGCCCCAGAGCGGCTGATGACAGACAGCATCAACGAGACGATCCTGTTGTGTCGTTTCCCCGCCGAGATCAAGTCCTTCTACATGCAGCGCTGCCCCGAGGATCCGCGGCTCACCGAATCGGTTTGAGACCTCGACAAGAACACCCCCCCTCGTCCCGTCTGGAGCTGACCGAATCTTTGCGTTCGTCCTCAGGTGGACGTTCTGATGCCAAACGTGGGAGAGATCGTGGGGGGCTCGATGCGTATCTGGGACGCCGAGGAGCTTCTGGAAGGCTACAAGCGCGAGGGAATCGACCCCACGCCGTACTACTGGTACACCGACCAGGTACCGAGAGACACCTATAGTTTGTAGGAGAACGTAAGAGCTCTGCAGGGTGAGGGTTGTAGGAAACTCAGATTCGAAGACCAGGAGATTTTGGGTTAACAGAACAAGTTTAATGTTCAGAGCTGCAGTCATCCAAAATCCTTCAACACAGCACAACTAAAAAATTCTTTCTTTGTATCTTATACCCTGGAAACCGTTGGGGGCTGCCCACAAAAGGAGTGGTCAGTTCAAAGCACGATCAGATAACAAAAGACTGTAAATCAAGTAACACCTATCTAAATTCCACCAGCCCCCAACAAGGACAACATACATTGGCTGGTATTATGTAAAAAGAGTTTGTCTGTCTTAATAAGCAATTCTCTGTAAATCACAATCATTAACTGATGAATGTTAAGTACCAAATACAAAGTTAAACACATAGCTTTTGGCTGTTGTTAAATAGTTGTAGGAAAAGCATAGCTTACAAAGGATGTTAAATTTGTAATCCTACAGGGTCAACCTCTCTCAATGAACATATTTCTTCTGAAGGTGTTTAATGTCCTTTCATGGTCTAAATATAACGTCTTTGTGACAAACAAACAAATCAAACGTACATTTCTGCATTTAGCAGATGCTTTCGAGAAAAACACAACGGGCCGTTTTCATTGGTTTGTCATGAGAGGAGGAGGTGGAGGGAACACTACGTCCATGTCTACTGAAATAATTTGTTTTATGATGCAAAAAAAGAAGAAAATCTAAAGGTGCCGTTCACTGATTGGGCGACGCCGCGATTGTTTCTCTGTTTGAAAAGTGCGCCGAACTGAAAAAGAAACGCCGGCAGAGGCTTGAAAGTTTATATGCCATGCTTATGTTTAGGCGCTTCCCATAAATGGCCACCTGGTGGCACCATCTCTCATCCGCAGCACTGCTTGGCCGCCGCTGACTTTCGTCACCTACTAGACCTATTACACATCTTTTAGTTCAAATGAGGCGTTTATCTGAGGGCAGAGGTGAAGCTGTACCTGAGCATGCTCAGAAGGTTTAATTAGCCATCACTACCTTCATATAAATGCATCCTAGACTCTGACGCTCATGGACTCGTGACGGACTGGAGGCTGAGCGTTGGTCCGGTTGCACCGCTGCCGGGTGCTTTGCATCCTAGAATCTCAGCCTTCCACGGATGACTCCGCTCTGACCCGATGCTGTGTCTGTGTTTCAGAGGAAGTTTGGCACGTGTCCTCACGGCGGCTACGGTCTTGGCCTTGAGCGGTTCCTGACCTGGCTCCTGAACCGCCATCACATCAGAGACGTGTGTCTGTACCCACGCTTCATCCAGCGCTGCCGCCCCTGAACACCCCCCCCCCTCTCTCTCTCTCTCTCTCTCGCCATATTTATATTGATTGATTATAAGATATGATCAGACGGTTTGAAGATGGTTCTGTCTCTCGCTTCGTTTCTCCATTGTTTCCTAATAAACAAATGCCACCCAAGAACAGACTGCTGTTGTCTCTGGTTTTATCAGCTTTGAACAGTAAACAGTGAAGAATTGATTCACGGAGGTCTATCTTTGTAAGAGCGCTCATCCCAGCTGCCAAACGTTTGGGAGTCAGTGCACCGCACTATTAAGAGCGTCATAAAGGCATTTCAAACAGCTCTGGAGTTTCTGGAGGTGCTTCATGTAAATTAAGGATGTCTCCTGATCCAGCGGCATCCTGGAGGAGGTGACTGCTCCAAAGCGGCTCCAGGTCCTTCCTGAATCACAGGGTGCTGGAGGAGAGGAGATGGGGTGCTGCAGCCAATCAGTAGAGAGGGATTGTTAGGATCTGTGATGGGCGGAGGCCAGTGGGTGATGTTTACAGGATGCTGGGATCACATCAAAGAGTCCAGGGATTGACAGACACCTCTGGATGGATGTGTTTTGACTGAATTATTTATCTTTAAACAGCATCATTTCAGCTGCCATTTTGGGTTTATTGTTCTAGACACGCCAAATACAATAAGTTTATGTATTGAGGTAATTTCAATAACGAGTATTTGTTTGCACTTTACATATTTAATGTGCTAATGTTGTCGCTTTTTCTACAGAAAGTGATTGTTAAACTGTTATTTGGAATCTTGCCGTTTTGTATTTTGTGTGTGTGTTGCGGAGGTTCAGTCAAATCATCACGTGGTGCGTGCTGTTGACGTACGGGAGGGTGTGTGCGTAGAGGCGTGACTGGGCAACGTCATCACGCAGCGATAACACTGACACCGACAGGAGCAGCTCTACATCGGAATTTCATCCCTTTCACGAGACAGAAGAGACGGAGCAAGAGCAGAATTGTGCAGATCCTGTTCCTCGGTGCTCTGCCTTCGGTCCAAGAGGCCGTTTATCTCCGGTGCTGATGATAATGGCGGGTTTGAGAGGCGCGTGCCGGCTCTTGCAGCGTAAGTGATCTTCAGCCCAAATGCAGCACACACTTGACTTTCCTTCACATGCTTCACTCAGCTCGTTATATAATCGCTTATATAAATTACCTCGCAGCGGAGTGATGGCTTCTATCGCTCCTGAGCGCCGTGTTTCTCCGGTAGCGTTCTTGACGTGAAGGTTAAACTAGCGATGAGTTTCGTCAGATTTCCTTCATTCAGTTTTGGTTGAATAAAGCCCCTATTTGTGCTGTTCGCGTGTCTCCATCTTACACTAAACGGGTCTTTGTCATTTAAACGTGTTAGATGTTATCAGAAAGCAAGAGGTAAAGTTTGCGTGGCGTTAAACATCACATTACACAACGACACTGCCACAACTTGCGTAACGGTGACAATAGCGGCATCCGGCGGCCGGGAGAAGAACTGCAGCTGATTCACTTTTACATTTATTTTAACGGGATTTCAGGTTTTATGGGACACCGGAAGATTAAGTTTAGACACCATATTTTTATATATATGAATTGAATGACCCATGTCATAATTCTCAGGACTTGACCAGGTGTATTTTCTGTTCCATCAGTGGTCAGAAGCGGCTCTCAGGGGACTCCTGGTGTCAGGGTGTCTCTTAGACACCGCTCCACAGCTACAGCAGCTGCGTTTGCCACCTCACACTCTCCAGAGACTAAAGAACACAGGTCAGTAACACACAGAAAGAGCAATTCTGCAAGAATGAGCATAATCCACATGAATACAAGTAATACTAATAACTAGACAAATTGAGGATTTCCCAAAGGAAGCGTGTGAGTGAAATGTGCAAATCCAGTTCATGAGCTGTAAGCTGCACGACGATCATCATCATCATCATCATCATCAGCAGCAGCAGCTTTACATTTGTTTCACCGCAGGAAACCCAAAACAGGGATTCTGATGCTCAACATGGGCGGCCCGGAGAAACTGGAGGACGTTCATGATTTCCTCCTGAGGCTCTTCATGGACACGGACCTCATGCAGCTCCCCGTGCAGAAGTAAGAGTACGGCTTGTGCGTGCTCTGTGACTGTTGTTATGTTAGACCTGAGGGGGGCGCTGATGTTCTGCATCTCTGTGCGCAGTAAACTCGGACCCTTCATCGCTAAGCGTCGCACACCGAAGATCCAGGAGCAGTACAGTAAGATCGGAGGTGGATCGCCCATCAAAGCCTGGACCACGATGCAGGGCGAGGGGATGGTGAAGCTGCTGGACGAGATGTGCCCTGAGACCGGTGAGCAGAGCTGGGCTTAGATCTAGAGATCCTCCGATGGATCACGGGAGAGGTTCTCTCGGCCGCCGAGCTCTAGTAGACTGCAGCAGACAACGACGAACCTCGGGGTGTCCTTCTTTCTCAAGGTTCTCTCGTGTGCGTTCCGTGTTCCCGCCACTCTGTTTCAGCAGATGAAACGGTGGAACGGCAAAACCAAGAATCTGCAGATCTCACCCTCAGGGACACAAACGATGAGTCATCTGTGGGTCATCCAGGAACACGAGGGTGATGTTTCCTCAGGATCAGATCGCCTGTAAGAGCTGGTTTTGGGTTTTTCATCTCCATCTCACTGCGAGTGTGTCCGTGGATCTTCAGAAGATCTGAGAGACGCAGAGCACCAGACTTCCTTGTTCTGTGTGTGAGGAGCTGATGGAGAGCGGAGATAAGAGTGTGTGAGCGAAAGAGATAGAGGGAGCTCAGGGGAGTGCCTCGCACGCCCTCAAACACACTCCTCTGATAAAGCCACGAGCTCCTGCTCCTTCAGTCAGATTAAAATAAAGCAGCCTTCGCATTTGCATACGATTGAATAATAAAACGCGTTTAATCGTAAACTCTCGAACGTCACTGCAAGTTCTGAATCTGTATCTTCTGCGGATGAAGATAGCTCTGTTACAGGCCATGGTTCATGGTTCGTGACCTGCTGAAGCTCCCTTGAGCATGTTCTTGCTTGGTCTCTCTGTGTCTGCAGCTCCTCACCAGTTCTACATTGGTTTCCGCTACGTCCATCCCCTGACGGAGGAGGCAATCGAGCAGATGGAGAAGGATGGAGTGGAGCGAGCCGTGGCCTTCACCCAGTATCCCCAGTACAGCTGCTCCACCACTGGTAGGCGCTCTCGGGTGGAATAGCGTATGGAACAGCATCTTAATGTCGTAACGTTTAGAGTATTTTTAGAAAACTGTGGGAGAGAGATTGCAATCGTTCTCCATTCGTTCACCAGCCGCACCGGGCAGAGACGGTACCGTGTGCGTGTGTGTGTGCGTGTGTGCAGGCAGCAGTCTGAACGCCATCTACAGGTACTACAGCAGTCGCAGCGACCGGCCGAAAATGCGCTGGAGTGTGATCGACAGGTGGCCCACACACCCGCTGCTCATCGAGGTACAGAGCGCAGCTTCCTTTGTGTCTCTTTCGATGCGGTCGGTCGGACGCACACGATTGGGAGGGGGGTGGGTGGGGGGGGGGTCGGGTAAGCCTCTGACCGCTGTGTTGTGGTGTTCAGTGCTTTGCGGAGCATGTTCGTAACGAGCTGCAGAAGTTTCCCGAGGAGAAGAGAGACGACGTGGTGATTCTGTTCTCCGCTCACTCTCTACCGCTCTCGGTGAGTCTCTCTTCGCCCCCTCGTGACCTCGATGCCTCAGCCACACAGGGTTTCAATGTCTATGTGTAGGTGGTGAACCGGGGCGACCCGTATCCGCAGGAGGTGGGAGCCACCGTTCAGAGAGTGATGGAGAGACTGGGGCACTGCAACCCTTACCGACTCGTCTGGCAGTCAAAGGTTAGAACGGTGGAACACTATCCTCGTTTCTGACCCGATGCGCCACTCGTATCTGTACGCTCTTCTCTCGTGTTCGTTTCAGGTCGGGCCGATGGCTTGGCTGGGTCCTCAAACCGATGATGTCATCAAGGGCCTGTGTCAGCGGGGCAAGAAGAACCTTCTTCTGGTGCCCATCGCTTTCACCAGCGACCACATCGAGACCCTGCACGAGCTGGACATAGAGTACTCGCAGATCCTCGGCGAGGAGGTGTGTGAGGAGACTCAGGGTGAGGCTCTGTGAGGTCGGTGTCGGGATGTTCTGAGGAGTTTTGTGTTTGTGTGCTTTCAGTGTGGCGTAGAGAACATCAGAAGAGCCGAGTCTCTGAACGGAAACCCTCTGTTCTTCAGGGTACGAGTCGTATGGACACTCTTCTCTCTAGTCTTTGTTTCCTGGAGACCTCCGGGGTTTCCTGCTCCGCCTGGAGCTCATGGTTGTTCTGTGTGTCGGCAGGCGCTGGCGGATCTGGTGGAGTCTCATCTGAAAGCCAATCAGCCGTGTTCACGTCAGCTGACCCTGCGATGCCCGCTCTGCACCAACCCAACATGTGCCCAAACCAAAGCCTTCTTCTCCAGCCAGGCTCTCTGAGAGCGCAGAGGACGACCGGAGCGTTTGAGGTTCTCCGCTCACCCTCAAAAGGCTCCTCATGTGGAGATCGCCTCAGACTCACAAACCTTTGGTTGTCCTGAGCTCCAGTGCAAGCTCGCCCGAGGAACACAAGGTCATGGTGAAGACCTCGTTGAGGGCAATCTTCTCCCTCAGGACCACAACAGTGTTGCTACGCGCCGGCTCCGATTCACAGACATTAAACAGTCACCACATCTCCTGAAATCCTCACTGAGGGTGTTTGAGGATTCCCCAGATCTTCTTGTAAGAGCTTCTGTGAGCTCCTCTGGTACCTCACAGAACAGGATCTGTGAATCATTGAGAGCCTCGCTCCGCTCCAGCTGAAGACACAGGAGGTGCTCGGAGGCGATCGAGGCAAGATTTCTGCTCTGAGGCTTCCAGATCTTGTGCCTTTCTCCCGGAGAGTCTTCCGTTTCTCCAAAGCCTTATCTTTGGAGTTTGTTTCCGAGAAGCGTTCTCTCGTTCTTTATGGATTTCTTCATGTTTTCGTCTTGTTTTAATTCTCCGTGTTTGGTGTGTGCTCCACCAGATTGAACTTCGGCTGCAGAAACGCACAATACGTCTGTCTAACCGCGAGCTCATCTTACTTTCCACAACGACAGCCAGCTGAAAAAAGCGTCCTTTTAAACATAATGTTAGAAGTAAAGAATTTAGTTTGCTGTTAATCTTCAGGTCATCGATCAGCGTTTGGTTTTATCCACGCGTCGCTCGTTTCAGTTTGAATCATATAAATATATTTGAAATCTGCTTCGGATGTAAGTCTGAGATTACTCGAAATCAACAGGGTCTTTGCACCGTTCAACACCGTTTTCCTCGGTTCGGGTCCGGTGCTAGCACCCGCTCGTAGATCAGATCACATCTTTACGTTTACGTTCAAATATTCAACCGTTTACGTATTTGTTCTCGATTCAGCTCCAAATGATAGAAACACACATCTCTGGAATTCTGGCTCGTGACGTCACGGATGAAACGTTGCTAGCCGCTGGATCTCTGAGGCCGGCTCTAGCGCGTCTGTGTTTCTTTGTTTCTCGTACCGCTTACATCTTTCCCACAGTAACAAACAACTCGTTGTGTTTAGTCCAAATACGATTACGTGAAAAATCTTTGTACTTGACATTGTTTCAAAGCTTCCGTCCGGGTCACGGGTTCCATGAGCTGGAATATTATTCTTGTGAACGCTGCTCATCTGTTGGCTCTGTGTGTGTCGTGTCGGCTTCTCCTCCGGCCGCTTCTGTCTGGAGCTGCTTCGCTGAACGCTCGAATGTTTTTGTTGTGTATGTGATGATTTAAGTAAGAGCTGGATGGGTCCGCTGGAATAAAACGATTGATTACGTTCATCTGTTCTCAGCTTCTTTCTTTGTGAAGAATGTGTGGATTTTTTTACATTCAAATACTTTTGGAAAGACTTCATCAAATGTTTCCGTTTCATTGTCCAGTCCCTGTAATATTTGCACTTATCTTAAATCAAACAAAGGCTTTTAGTTTGCTTTTGAAATGTCTGCATTTTTCTGGTGTTTTGCTGCTCTGGTGATGTCCGGTCCGGGTTACAGCGAAGGTTTTATTAAAGAACCTCTGCGTCCACTTCATAATGGTTCAAAATGCTCTAGCTTTTATCTCGGAAAGTTGCTGCGTGTAAAGCTTTAAAATAGTGCAGCAATATTATATTCTTTATAATATGATTTTCCTTAATTCGATTTGTGTGTCGGCTCCTTATTTGTGTTGCTATTTTTGAAATTATTATGAATAATTATGAGATGATTGAAATTATTTCACCACTGTGTTTTAGTCTTCATTTCTACTTTATCTCCTAATATTATTTACTCTTTTTCTGACACAAATATTAAAAGATTTGAACTACCTTTAGCTTACTTTTCAACCCGTTATTCAACTTATATGAAATAAAAATAATACAATCACAGTAATCATTATATACAAACCATATATAAGGTGCTAAATGATTTAAAATCTGTTTTCTGGATTCTGTTTGAAGCACTCTCCTGACACTGGAAGACTCCTGCAGTCACCTGGAGCGGACACCTGGGGGCGCTCTTCGCTTTTGTTTTTAACAAAATATTTCACGTAACGTTTCATTGGTTGATGGGAATCTCCAGAAACCCCGCCACTGATGTGAAATTAATGACTGTTTATAATGTTTGGTGAAATACTTAAAAATTGTTAGAAAACCATAACTCTTTCATCTGGCCTGAGGGGAAATGAAATAACTCTAAAGTACTTGTCGATATGCAATTTATTGGATATAATATAATCTAATGTATGTATGTATGTGATCACCTTATCAGGGTTATCCTCCTCCTAGGACTCCTTTCTCTAAGTACTTTATTCCTGGGGAGTGTATGATTCACATGTAAATGAATTATTGTATTTAACTTTTGTCTCATTTTCTGATTATTTTCCCCCTTGCCTTTAATTTATATTATGTTTTCATAGTTTGTCAAATTTTCTTCTCAATGTTTTTTTATATCTATTGTATAAATAAATGAAAGAAAATTCTCGCAGGTTAAAACTCTTCTCCCTCCCGACTGCAGCCTCTAGCGGCTCGTCTCTGAACTGCAGTCCCATCCTCTGAGCCTCTGAACCATGGGAACTGTTCCACTGGCGCCACCGCGAGGAACCTCTCGGGAATGCTACTTCAGAAATGTGATCGTTAAAACAAGAATTAAGGTCTTTATATAATTCAAAATAATAATTAAGAAATAAATTATTTATACATTTTTTCGTATTTTCAGTTGTTTCATTGATGGAATTGTCTATCCAGGAATAGCTGTATTTATAAATTAATTAACAATACACGCCTAATAAAACGATAATTAATAACAATAATACCAACAATTATAAATACAAAACAGTCCATTATAATTAAATATTGATATGAAATTATTAATAAGCCACTTGGATCAACTGTGCTTATAAAAATTAAATACACATCTATTTAAATAAAACATTAATAGCAAAAATAATGAATCCAATACAGCAAACAATAAGTAAAACGAACATAAATTAATTCTAAATGTAATACGCGTTCTGCGATGGACTGGCCACCCGTCCGTGGTGTACCCCCGCCTCTCGCCCGATGTGCGCTGGAGACAGGCACCGGCAGACCCCCGTGACCCCGAAAAAGGGAATACGCGGGAATGAATGTAATACGTGTTCCTGAGGACTCTCAACGGTTAATTCAACGGTGTATTTCGTTGCTCAGCAACCACGGTGTGCGTGCGCGCGCGCATGTGTTTCGCGCTCCAGCTCAGCATCCGCGGCAGTAATGGCGTCGGATCCGGTTACAGCTCCGATCAGCTGCTGATCAGAAGCATTGATCTCGTCAACCAAACACTTTCTATCACTCTATTATTCCACCGACGGAACTCGGAACTTATGTTGAAACGGTTTAATCATGGTTCTGTTCGCGCTCTTCAACCTCAACGAGCTCGCGCTCGGGCTGTCAAACCTGTCAATGTTCCCGTACTTCGACACGGCGCATTATTTAATATCCGTGATGAGTCTGAGGGAGCAGCCAGGTAAGAGAGCGAGCTAAACACGACTTTAATTCTGCTTTAGGTGATTCAAACGAGACTCGGGGAACAGAAATGGGACTGATCCCCATCAGCGAACAGAGTCACGTTCCTAAAAAACCTAAATAAGTGTTATTCAGATGAATAGAAACAGATTTCGTTCCGTTTATCCCGCGATCACAAGCTGCAGACACACAAAAGTCTCTTTTCTCTTTATTTGTTTCTGGTTTTAATGTTCCTCAGTTCCGTCCAGGTAGAGGCACGACGCATGCGCACACGTGTGTAAACAGTGCAGCGCGCGTGCACGGCAGTGCTGTTAATCTTTAGCGCTTTTGTTCCTTTTATTTTGCTGTATTATATAATCACGGGTTACCTCTCGCGAAGGCATGTTCACATGCACATGTGAGTTTTATTGGGATTATTAAATAAATAATATTAATTATGCGTGTTGCTCAATACAAATGTAAAGTCCACCTCAAGCTCCTGGAATGATTAACTCTGTGCTCGACGCATGCAAATATTCTCAGGCCTCAGAACCTGCTTTGCCTTAAAGGGATTGTTCACCCTAAACATGTAAATAGTGTCTTTCACTCCCGTCTCTGACTCTGATTAGTTTCAAGAGACAGAGAGGAGTTTCATCACTGAGGAGGACCCCGAGATTTGACCCCTGAAGGACTGCTCTGAGATCTTTGTATCTGAGGAGGTGTCTTTATCTCCAGAGCTCCAGCCCTTTGCTCTTTGTCCCGGATCTGACGCTTGCTGCTCTTTTGTGCTCCTGCAGCTGCTGCTGTGGATCTGGGTTTATTTTAGAGCTCTGGCCCGTGTGGCATCTCCCCTCACCTCACCCCATCTCCCTCTCTTCTATTGTCCCTCCAGAGAAGGTTCTGGAGCGAGCTCGAGGCTTGTTCCTGTCTGACAGAAAGCGTTTCGACATACACAGATACACTACAGGGGCCTGGAGTGCACCTCAGCACGTGGAGAAAGCCCTCTCCGCTTCTCTGGACGGTGATGTGTTTGGGAGAGTCGCTCCATCACTCTCTCATCACCACAGCACGAGCCCCTTCCTGCAGACCCACTTTTCTTTCTTTGTTTGTTTGTTTCTCTTGGTTGAGCAGGTCTCTGGTGCTTTATCCATCATTTATGTAAATATTGTCATAAATTGTCCATTATGTTTCTACTTTTAAATATTTACTATTTTATCATTATTTTCAGAGTGTTTTTAGTATTTCCTTTTGAATCTACAGTTTTTAATAGCTATTATCATTTATTTTGATTATTCTGTTGCTATAAATAATAACTATTTATTAATTGCATTAAATACAATTATTGATTTATAAAGTTTAATACATCTATTATTATTATTATTATTATTATTATTATTATTATTATTATTATTTACTCATTTAATTATTCAGACTTTGATATTTTTATTTGCGGTGTGTTTTATATATATATATATATATATATATAAACCATTTAGTTTGAATCATTCTCCGGCAGAACAGGTGTTGAATCAAGGCCTTTACACACCTACGCATCTGCTGCAAGCAGGGGCTGCATTAATCTTAAATACACAAGCGCTAATGTGACCTTACACATCAGCTGGAAAAAACGCAGTGTGTGTGTGCGTGTGTGTCTTTTTTATGCAGTGCATCAAACTCTGGTGATCAAACGTGGTTAAACACATGTTTTTAATTCATTTACTGGTTGCAAATAAACAGAAAAGTCACCCTTGTAAAAAAAAAAAAAACACTGTTTATTTTGCCATCAATTCGTTTATAACTGCTGCACTGGATCATTGGCGGCGGGTTATCACAGACGTTTTTTCCAGTCGGAACACATTTCACACTGCACGATTGTGACTCACCGACAGCTCCAGATATCTAGCACACCCGATATCACATGCATGAGCGAGCTCTGATCTGCCTGCGTTTCTGCCCAGTCGCATGAAACCGGCTCAAAGAGAAGTGGTTTGTTTTCCAGAAACAAATAGTTTGGGTTTATATTTACGGATGACAAATGAACCTCGCGCACAGTGTGAACTGCTTCTGCGCCGCCGCATGGCATGGAGTGAATTGCATTTGACCAGAGCTCCATCTAGTGTTCAGGAGAGGGTCCGTGCATTCATTTGTAGAAGCGAGAGGAATAACGCAGGCGGCTGACGAGGTGTGTAAAGGCCTTCACAGCGTGTTTCTGAGAAGAACCTGCACCAGAGCTACAGGAAGCTCTAGTTCCTCAGGAAACCCTTCATCAGAACAGCGCCATCTCCGGGTGTACGCTCCGTGGGATTAAACTAAAGCGTTAGTTCTGCTGGGTGTCTAAGACGTGTTGCTATGGTAACCCGTAACCTCTGGTCCTCAGGAGCTCTGGCCGTGTCCCAGCGCAGCCCCTTCGCCTGCTGGTTCAGCTCCATGCTCTACTGCTTCGGTGGAGCCGTGCTCTCCGCTCTGATGATGGCAGACGCCCCGGTTGCCCCGCTCTCCAACACCACCAACCTGATGCTGGCCTCGCTCATGTGGTGAGCCTCACGACCAACTCTGGAGCCGTCGCTTCAGCGCCGGGCCTCGTAGTTATCCATTACACTGCATGCAGTGCGGGGCATCCGCTGAACATCGATACAATGCTTTCAACCAAATTCATCGTACGGGAAACATTCGCAGATTGTAACGCATGTAAAGACGACTTCACCGACTGATTTCCAGCATCAGTGAATATTATAATGAATATTCATGAGCCACCTCTCCCTCCCGTCTCCAAGCGGCAAAATCAAGTTTCTTTACGATTTTATGTTTAAATAAGAAATTCTGGGCTGGAATAAAATTTTATTGATTTTAAAAGGGTTTTATCGAAGGTTGCGGCAGGTGTTTGTGGACGGATGATGAGGAAGGTTCCGGAGTTAAAGATTCTTCTTCTGTTTCTATCTCTACACGGCCTCTCCTCAGGTACCTGGTGTTCTACTGCCCTCAGGATGCCGTCTACTCGCTGGCCTCCATCTTGCCTCTGCGTCTCGTGCTGACCGCCATGAAGGAAGTGACGCGTACGTGGAAGGTGGTGGGAGGAGTCACAGAGGCCGGAAGGAAGTACAAAGATGGTTTGTTTGTGATGATCGCTGTCGGCTGGGCCAAAGGTACACATTTCTTGAGCGGCTTCTTTGCTTTCAGGGTCTCAGGGTTCTGCTGGTGCTATCTCCAGCGCACACTGGGTGAAAGGCACTCCAGAGAGGAATTAACTAACCCCCCCCCCCCCCTCCATCTCTCTCTGTAGGTGCTGGTGGAGGACTCATCGGTAACTTTGAGCAGCTGGTACGAGGCGTCTGGAAGCCGGAGACTAACGAGCTGCTGAAGATGTCCTAGTGAGAGCTTGAGCATCTACACCAGCGTTCACTTGTTTCTGAGGGCAACAGGAGCTTTGAGAAGCTCGAGTGATTCAGGAGAAACACAGATGGATCTGAGACTGAAGCTCAGAGATGAGCCGTGTGTGTGTGTGTGTGTGTGTGTGTGTGTGTGTGTGCAGCCCGACCAAGGTGACGCTGCTGGGCGCCGTGGCCTTCTCTCTGCAGCAGTGCCGCTGGATCCCTGTGGAAACGCCGCAGCTCATGCTCCTCTACACGCTCTTCCTGGTCACAAACAAGGTGAGCGGAGAAACATCTGATCTTCTGACTCTCGGAACCGTTCCTCCTCTGAAGCATGAGCTTATCAAAGTTGATTTGAGTTGATTTTTAGCAGCGGAAAGGTCTTTTATTTTGAAAAACGACTGCAGAAAGGAGCAGAAACAAACAGCGGCGAGCATTCCTCTTCTTTACGCTCGTTCCTTCACGGGGGTCTCCGGATCACTTCGGCTACACCCTCACATTCAGTCGAAGGGGAATTTAAATGATTCGATGAACCGATGCATGTTTTCGGGGGGAAACCCACGCGAGCACGCTCCTCCCCGCGGGCGAACCTCTCCCGAGAGAGCTCAAAGCCGCTTCCGTCTGCTGAGAGGAGCATTTGTCTGAAGCTCTTGAATCCTCAGAAGGAACCAGGGTCATTCACCAGCTGAAAAAGAAGAGTTCTGTTTTTCCGTTCTCCCATCACTTTCCTGTACTTGCATCATCTCCTCCTCTGCCCTTCATCATTGTCTTCACGTTCCCCGCTCTGGATTGCTTTTGTTCTCGGCCGCAGGAGACAATCCTCCAGAGCTTCTGCAGGGCAGCTGGGGTCCTCCAGAGATTAGATTTGGGTAAACGAGGAGCAAGCGACAGCCAATAGGAGAGTCGTGTTGTGCTTGGAGCTCATCCTTTGCTCTCTCTCTCTTTCTCTCTCTCTTTCAGGTGCGCATGATGCTGCTGGGCTCCTCCTCGCTCCCGCTGTCATCGCTCGAGTCCTTGCTCTACACCACTCTGTTTGTGCGTCCCTTGAGCGAAGCAAGCCAGAGCCAGAACTCAGCCGGTGGCCGAATGGAGCCCAAGACTCTGACGGAGGAGGAAGCCTACAAGAAAAGCTCGTGAGCGCAGGAACAGCGTCAGACGGCCCCGCCCAGAGACGAGTCCCAGCTAGAACACGATCCGCTAGAGCCAAAGATTCACCGGCGCTTTCTGCCGAGTTTGTTTCCTAGATCTGACCCAGGTTTGCACTAATGCCAAGGTTTGGGTCGTGTTTATATTTTTAAATCACTGGTGGAGATTTTTCTGCCGCTCCCTGTGGAGAAATGTCCGGAGCTCAGATGGGGTTCGGTATTTCTCCGACTGAAACGGTTGCTCTCTGTTTGTAACGCACCGATCCTGATGCTGAGCGCATCTCAATGAAATCTGTTTCTATTCTGTTGTAAATGTTCAATACACTTCACTGCCTCTGACTCCTGCTCGTGTCGTTCCTGGAACCACCCCAGAGCTACCGTAACAGGAAGTGACCTACACTGCAATTCCTCCGCAAACCACTGGAGGCAGAAAAAAACTGGTTTTTACTTGTTTTTGAGGGGGGAATAACTTAATTACTTTCCGAGATCTTTGCTACCTCTATGTGCCTCCAAACCCTTTCACAGAAACTTATGGGTGACATCACAAACACTACGTCTGTAGGGATAGAATCTCTATGGCTTGGTACAGTAGAAAGAGGGTTAGGCACATTGTGTGTTTAGGCTCAGAGGAACCCGTTGATGAACGCAGATCCTGCTTCTACTCCAGAACGAGTGAGTGTTGTTGTTTGTAAATCCACCACAGATGACATCACCACAAACAGCATCTGATCTACGAAGTGAGGTTTTGTTTCGCTGAGGAGCGTGGTTCCTGCTGCTAGATTTATTTCATTACCTAATCACGCTAGGCAGAGAGGGGCGGGGCAAGCATTTAAAGGAGCAGTGCTCGACGTGCTACCAGACGTGTCGACATTTAAAAACCATTCAGAGGTAAATTCAGGACCCTAGCAAATCCCCAGGACCCGGCTGATGCCCCTTTGTCACATTTATCCAAATCAGTATTTAATCGTGATTAACAAACGAGGAGCAGGTGGAGGTGACGAGGAGATCAGGAAAGAGTTCACGTCAGAGACTGTGTCATAAAACAAAGTGACGGCTGCGTTCAGAAAGAGCTCAGGTGACGCTCACGTTTGGGTTCGTCTGGCACTGCCCTACGGGATACGGGCCAGTTCTGGCGGAGATGGGATTGTGTGGCTAGTCACTCGCTGCTGAAGCAGATACAGAGTCTGGCATCAGCCAATGCTTCAGAACGTGTTCCTCAGGCCTTTAAACCATCTCCCCCGGTCGAAACCACAGAGCCCTCTCCGGAACCCTCGCTCCACCCTCAGACTCTTCCTTTGTGTGGAGACAAAGAGGCAGAACGAATCCCAGCCGCTCCATCTGCAGCTGAGTCTGCGGGAGAGAGCTGCACCTCCTCAGCCTCGCGCCTCACTCTCATCTAGAAGAAATAGCCTCAAGCTTCAGACTTCCTCTTCCTGTGTGCATGCGTTCGGTCGACGTGTGAATCTAAAGCAGAAGTTCCAGCTCAACATCACAGATCATCTGAACTACTGAGCGATAGAGGAACACCAGCTGAAGTTTCCAAAGCGTGCTCTGCAGCTGATCTGAGAGCAGTACGCGTCTCTCTCTCTCTCTCTCTCTCTCTCTCTGTCTCACTGCGTCTCTGAGGACCACAGGCTTTCATTAGTATTCTGTCAGACGAGTGTGAGAGACATCTGAGCTCGGAGCCGCCGCAGATAAAGGAGAAGCTATTAATCCCTGCAAGATTACAGCTCTGATGCTTCATCCTCCCCCTGTCTCTCCCTCTCTTTACCCCCCCCTCCCATTCTTTCTCTCTCTCTCTCTCTCCTCCTTTCTCAGTCTGAAAGCATCCCTCTGTCGTTCCTCGCTCTCTGATCTCACACTTCTGATCTCCCCATCAATCCTCTTTCTCCTCCAGCTTCGGAGGAGGACTCCTGAAGCCACTGTGTGACAGTCGGGGCACACCCTGAGCAGCTCAGAGGTCCATCTCAGCTCTTTGATGTTCCTCATGAAGAGCTTCTTCATGTGATTGCAGAGATGATGTTCTCGCTCACGTAAATAATTTAATTCCAGTCTGAGATTCTCCTTCAGCCAATTAGAATCAAGAGTTCACCCGCAGCCAATCAGAGTGAGCTGTATTCTGTGACCGGGAGCAACCAAACACTGGTTCCCGTTCCCCGTGGTTTCCTCCGGGACAGAGAGCTGCTGATGGAGCTTTAGTGGAGGTCTGGAGTCTCTGAGCGTTTGAATTCACAGCCTCCCTCTGATTGGTCGGCTGCTCGCCCGGCGGTTGGAGGGAGACAGATGTCCAGTGATTCTGCTCGAGCGGATCAGCGGCACGCACCCCTCCCTCCCTCCCTCCCTCACACACCAGCTGTCGGCCGCCCCTCCCTCACGCAGCAGCCTCTCCATCTAGAGCTCGGGGAGGTCACAGCACCACTTTAGAACCAGCATCATCTGAAGCTCTGAGAGTTTACAGTGAACTAAACCCCAGCAGGTGCCTCTTCCTCATCTCGATCATGTGACCTCCACCTGCTCATCACATGAATAAAGCTGCTTCTGTTCTGAGCGTCCGCCTCCGTCTGAAGTACCGTAGTTTTCTGGAGATCACTTCCTGTCCTAACGTAAGCTGCTTGAGTGTGGAGCTCCACACATGATGTCACCCGTGTTCTGCTGATCAGAGGAACAGTGAGGAACGCACTCAGAACAGCGTGAGAGGATCCCCTCAGAGATCTGGAGCAGCTGGGGGCACACAAACTTTGATGTCGGGTTCAAAATGTTGCTAATATCACAAAGAACAAAATAAACCAAACCCCATGTCTCTATGATTTTCCTAAGCTGAGATTTGCGGGATGGGTTGCTATGGCAACCAGTGTTGTTGCTATGGAGGAGTCAGTAACCTAATGTAATATTCCCCCTAACACCGCGAGTGAAATAAACCAACCACCATGTCTCTATGATGAATAACAAAAGGTTGTTAGGGTAAACAGTTTGGTTACTAGGGAGTTGCCAGTGATGTCATATAAACATCACAGTGTAGTGTTTGTTCTGAAGTTTCTTGTCCAAATCAGGAGAAAAACACAGGAAGCAGTTTGTAACAAAGGGTCGTCGGTTCATTGTGAGAAGATCCAGCAGCTGACGTAGAAGGAGTTTGAGGGCTCCCTGAGGTTCGGTAACAGTTGTAAGAGCCTCAGTTTTTCTGATCTGGCCCGGAAGAGTTCCAGCAGCCGGGAGCTTGTGAGGGTAGAGAGGAGCTGATCCTGAGACGGTTCTGCACGAGAGCATCAGTGTTTGATGCTTGACATGGGCTGCAGTGGGGAGCCAGAGACGAGAGATGGGAGGAAAGTGTTGTGGTCAGCTCCAGAACTCAGATGTTTGGAGGAGGAACGCTGCTTATGAACCTAAAACATCATCCAAACATGGAGCAGGAGACATGATGCTCGGGGGGTGTTCCCAGGGGAGAGGAAACATAATCGAGGTGTGTTTTTGGAGGAAAGGTCTGCATGCGTCCAGGAGCCCCAGGCTGTGTTTGGCTGAGAGGAGGCTTCCGGAGAGCAATCTGAAGCCAGAGCTGGAGGGGTTTGAGAGAGCAGAAACTCGTCCAGGAACACCACCTTTCAGAACAATCCTGGCCCAGTTCAGCAGATCCCCTTTGGTCAAGAGATCGTGTCGTGTTGCCGCCGACGAAGAATCCAGTGCAAAAAGAGAGGCAGCACAAAAACAGGAGCCCAGCTCCACGAGCCGCAGCTGAGGGACCCGTGAGAGATCAAGAAAGAGCCTTCCTCCATCAGAACGGAGAAACGGAGCCGTTATCCTCACCACTCTTGTATTGGATCCAGGTTTCTCCAGAAACACATAAACACAGATCCGGTTTGTGATGCCGGGGCGCAGGGCTCGTCTGGTGGGAGCACGCACCGGGTCTGAGGGGAGGGGCGGGCTTGTGTGCGGTAGACGGAGACGGCAGAGAGACACCGGCAGCAATGCAAATGAAGCATCAGGAGCACAGATCACTCAGACGCGCGCTGCATTGACTATTCATGCGCTCACAAGGTGACTCCTCGCAGACGGAGGAGCTGATGAGGAGCACCGAGCGAGAAGCTGACAGAGAGACGAGTCTCTGATTCTGTCACCGTCAGCACATCCGACACCTCCTCCACCAGAGAAGGCCAACGGTGTTGTGTGCCACTTTTATTTTGGAGGCAGCCTTTGTCTGAAATGATCGGGAGCAGTGAGATGGATGGAGATCATCATCGTGCTCCGATGGCCAGGCCTTCAGTGACCTCCACACGGAACGAGCAGAAGATAACGAGGGTGTGCGGTGAAATCAGGAAAAGCCTTCCCTCAAAGATCTGCTGGGGCTGGAGGCCTCTAGACCTGATTACCTCACAGCTCCGAACACAATCCCTGACAGACAGAGAGACAGACAGACAGAGAGACAGACAGCTTTGTATTCCTGTAAGATCTCAGAGTAATGAGAAATCAAAGGAGACGTCCTGATTCTCGTTTCTGCTCCCTTCACAGGTGACGACTTTCTGCCAATTAGAGGCAGTAATTACAGCCAGAGAGTCGTCTGAGATTAACATCAGAGCGACTCGGAGCTCGGGAGATGGAGACGAGGAGAAGCTTTAGCAGACAGACGTACCGTAAGAGAGACGAGCGCTGAATGATAAACGAGCGCAACTTTCACTAAGTTTTTCTCAGAGTGCTCTTCAGCAGATCTAATGAGGATTGGGGGCGTGGTCTCTAGGCTGCCGTCCAGTCGTGGTTCGTGTTGGTTACTGAAGCATTAGCCCAACCCTAGCCTCGGTTGCAGATGGTGGTTATTAGCCGTTTCCAGGTTCCTCCTAAAGCTGTACGTGGTCCTGTGAGCTCTCCCCCCCCCCTGTCTGGGATTGACCGGTGCAGAACACGTCCAGGCGCCTAACACAAGCTTTCGTCTGGTTCCTTGGTGTTGCCCCGTGGTTTTTTCGGCGGTTGTTGTGATGACGAATCGAAAATCTTCTTGTCTGCTTTCCATAGTTGTGCCGGCTCGGTTCCCATCCCTCGTGAAACTGCTGTTTGTTTGCCGAAGGCTTTGGTTGGTTCTGACGGTGTAGCCAGGTAGATTCCCAGGTGTTGTGATGGTGTCGGCAGGGTTATGAGCTGCTCCTGCTGCAGGATCTGTTTGTGCTGGTTCCTTCGGCGTAGACTCCCATTGTTTGGTGGTCTGTGTTGATTCCACAATGCTCGCGGCTGTTCCCAGATCGATGCTAGGCCAGCCGCGGATACGGTGTTTCCTCCTGCTCGTGCATCACTTCTTCATTTTCTGTTCAATGCGACTCTTTTGGAGCGGTGTACTGCTCTAAAGCAGCTTCTTCGACGCGGCGTGAAACGAGTTTGGCCTTGACCTTCACAATAAAGAGAAAACCTTTGAGTCGTGTTTTTCCCTCTCATCATTTCATCATCCCCCTCTCCTCCTCTGAATCGGAGCTGTACATCTTCAGGACGTCGAGCTGAAAGCTGACCTTGTCTCAAAGAGAGAAGGCGGGAAATCAGCCGTTTCAGTTCCACTGTCCACACAGGGAGAAGCCGTGTGTGTTCAGAACAGGAAGTGTGTGTGGCTCCTGAGAGCTGGCAGTAGATAAGAGCAGGAAGAGGAAACGGCCTCATCCTTGAGCTGAAGGTTTCTCTGCTTCCGTTGCTCCAGGAAAACCTCTTTGCACTCATCCAGAGATGCTCTCTCCCTCGTTTGAGTCTCTCAGGCGTCCTCCCTTCCTTTCCAGAGCTGAAAGCTGATGTTCTTCTCGCTGTTAACAATCGTATCTGCAATGTTCTCAAGAGCCTGATGCCCCCCACGATCAAAACCTCAGAGCACTCTCGGCCTCCTGCTTTGTTCTCGTCGACGGCTGTGGCTCCTCTTGTCTGAAAGCTGCTCGTAAATGATTGGATTCCTCGACGTCCTCCTTATTTTTCATCTGTATTCATCAGAAACTAGAGCAGAGATGAAGTGGCGTCCATCAGAGACATGATGACTTCTGATGTTTTTATTACATTTTAGTATCTGCTCAAAAGGTCTCCATTTTTCATGAACTTCTCCTCTTCTCCTCACATGGAGATTCTCTGGTTTGAACCGAGTTCCTTCGGCGCTGGACACTGCTCCACGCATTATGCAGGAGAGCAGAGATGGAGCTCCAAACGCTGGTTCTGATATCTTCAGAGGAGAGCGAGTGACCCCACTGAACTGATCTGACTCCAGAGTTTATCTGCTGCAGAGCCTGGGCCTCCTCCGCCTCCTCCTCAGCAGGTCCATCTGAGCCTCTGACGTCTGAGCTCTGGAGGAGAATCTGGCTGGAATTCTGCACTTCTCTCCAGGATTAATCAGATTTAGTCTGTGGGCCATATGGCGAGGGAGGGAGGGAGGGAGGGAGGGAGCGTGAGAGCAGGACACACTGATCCCAGAGCAGAACCAGCTCAAAACAGAACGTGCATCCGGTGCAGCCAAGTAGAACCATCCCCAAAACTATTGAAAATGTTCACCTCCATGGAATAAAGTTCAGCTCCTGCTCAGGTCACCACAACCGAGGCAGAACCAGAGCATAACCTGCAAGGTTTTGGAGAGAGCCACCAGGAACCGGCCCAGACTCTCTCCTGCATGGAGCAAGCACCACTATATACTGGGAAATGCACCTCTTTAGCTGTTTGTCTGGTTTCACAACAAATTGTGTTTATTTGTGAGACACAGAGCAACTGAAACGATGCCTGACCCCTTCTGTTAAGCACGTGGGGGTAACGTGATGCTCTGGGGTTGCTTGGTGCTGGTAAGGTGCGAGATTTATTTATTCATGGTGAAGGGGATTTGGAATAAAGAAGGCTATCGCTCTATTGTGCAAAGGCACGGCGCTTGATTTCATCCTGCAGCAGGACAATGACCTAAAGCACAGCTCCAACGTGTGCAAGAACCATTTAGAGAAGAAGCAGCCGCTCCTCCTCTATCTGTAATGGAGTCACCAGATCTAAACCCCATTGAGCTGTTGTGGGAGCAGCTGGAGTGTATGCTACGCAGGATGTGTGTGTGGGAGGAGCTTCTAGAAGGTTACCTCCAACAATTACCAGCTAGAAACCAAAGATCTGCAAACGGAGGAGAGAGCAGAAGATATTATTATTTCAAATGAATATCTTTTCTAACCGCGTCTCGATGTAAATAACAGCATAGAAAACACAAAACACCCGGGGACTTTTATAATATAATATATAATAAACATGATTTCCCATCTGCGGTCATCATCATCATCCTCATCATCATCCTCAACCTCATCCTCATCATCAGCTTTATTTGTATCCGAACACACAGTGAACGAGGAACATTGTTTTCTGATGATGTGTGGTGTGCGGGAAATTATTGTGAAATAAGAGTCTGTCCTCCATCCTCCGAGTGCTTTATGGTGCAGCAGTGGAGGTGTTTCCTCCTGCGGCTCAGAGGAGCGTGATGCTAGCGATGCTAATGCTAATGCTGCAGGATCTTCTGAGATGCTCGCTTCAGTGTCAGATCTCTCTCTCTCTCTCTCAGACACACTTTTGATTGATTGCGTGCGTGCGTGCGCGCGCGCGCTGCGTGTTTATCTGGGGAAAAGCATCTTCCTGGTGAGATGTTCCTGGGAGTTACAATCCACGAGGTTCTAAGAACTTCGAACGGGCGCTCGGAGTCGTGACGACCCCTCGGGCTGTCACGTGACTGCGCTTGCACACTCATCGCACGTGCGTTTTAATCGCGGTTCCGCGGCTCCGATCAAAGCCGCCGCGAGCGCGCTCCTTATAATGACGCGTGCGCTCATCTGTCGTCGATAACGCGACGCGCGGCCGCGTCCCGGCTCCGTGCTGGACTCATCATCATGATGCCAGGCTCTCTGGAGCTTCCTGCTGTCTCTCCGTCTCATCGCAAACTCTTGTGCACCCTCTGGTGCTTGCGAGACTCCAGAACTTCTTTGTGTTGCCTGCTGAGCAGATTGTCTTCCTTGTGTCGGAGGCGCATTACTCAGAGCGCGCCGGAGCTCGGCTCGTCCTCGGCGAGGAAGAGGAAGAAGGAGGAGGAGGAGAAGAAGAAGAACAGGAAGGATAAGGAGAAGGACACAGAAGATGGCGATCACCCTGCGGATCTGACACCGGGAAGAAGAACAACAACAACAACAACTCCATAGAAGATCCAGGATCCTCTGGTGAGCGGCCGTTCTAAAGCCTAGCGTTGTTCGCGACGCGTCGCGCGTGTGAGCGGGAAGCTAAAGGCGCTCGGGAGATCCAGAAGCGTTTGGAGAGCTCCGGGGTTCGGTCAGGGCGTTTGAGGGACGCGAGGCTCCGGAAGCCATTCGTCGCCTCTGGAGCCCCGCGTCCGCTCGCCGAGCCCCAGCCTGACGCGACGCGACGCCATAGCCGCGCGGCGCGAGCTCCGTCCGGGCGCAGGTGTAAGTGACACCTCGCTCCTCGGAAAATGGAGGCTCGCTGGAGAACAAAGGTTGCTTTCTGCTGATGGCCGGAGCGTGGAGCTGGACGCGGCGCGGTGCGGCGCGAGCGAGCGAGCGAGGCGTCTGTCGCTCCCCGGCTCTAGTTTCGCCGAGCGGTTGGTTATCGTGGGCTTCGGGACGAGGGCTGGAGCTTCTCGCTGGCTCTCGAGCTGCTCTGGGGTCAGCTGCAGAGCTGCTGGTGAGGAACTTTCTCTCCAGGCACCTGTGCGTGGAGCTTCTGCTCAGAAGAGCTGCTTTTCTGAAGCTCTGGAGCGTGGAGATCCCTCACCAGCAGACCCCCATCTCCCTTCTCTCCCTCTCTCAAGTGTCTCCTGCAGCCTCTGTGGAATCTTGCTGACAAAGACTGCTCCCTCTCGATGCGACAGACGCAGGCCAGAGGAGCTCAAAATGGTGGCACGTCTCCCGTGTCAGGGCAAACAGGTTCCTCTCGTGAAGGTTACAGACGGCTTTGATGCACCGCTGCTTCAGAACCGGTTCTGTCTGGAGCTCCCTGATCTTCTCTTCTGGCACGTAGAGGGCTGTGCGATGGTTTCATCCAGAGTTTCCACTAACGAGCTCATTCCACGCTGGGTTTGCTCTTGCTCCCGTGAGATGTGCTGCAGGCTCAGGCCGTGTGTGTGTGTTGTGTTTCCAGAGACGTGCTTGGGTTTCTTCACCGTAATGAGGCTGATCTGCTGGAGCGTCTGACCTGGAAAAGCTAAAAGCCGTCTTACGCAACAGCTGAGCTCATGGTTCCACTCAATACTGACCCAGATTCAGAGAGATCCGGCTGGCTCTGAAAGCTCCAGGGACCAGAACATCTGAGAGCTGTAGAGCCGAGGGAGATCGAGAGAGGAGCGAGGTGTTTGATGTGCAGAGGACCATCGAGAACATTCTGAAGCAATGTTGGTCCTGCACCAGCGCAAGCTTGAGCTGCTCCTCAAACACAAACTCTCGGATGAGTGCGTGAGGAGCATCACAGAGAACATCAGTGGAGCTCTCCCTTTAATCTCAGAATTCTGAATATTTTTCCACATTCTCTGAGAGCCTAAAGTTGATGTGAACATCTCGATGCTCTCCACTCAATTCTTCTCGATGAGCAGATCTCACACATCGTAGTTTTAGCGAAAACAACACTGCTCTTCACGATGAATCACCCTCGGCTCTGATTGGTCAGCTGGAGATGGGGTTCGCGAGATCCAGCACTTTACGGATTCTCTGTTTGATCGATTCGCTCCAGCGTTCTCCTCTGGTACGGTTCGTTTGGGCAGAACGTCGTCGATGATGAGCGATGAAAACGACGTGTTTACTTCTCAAAGTGGCTATGAGTGATGTTGATGGTGTCACATGACTTTGGATGAGCGCCGCAGGAGAGGAGCTCGCTGTGGTCCGTTATTAACCTCCTGATAAAGGGGAGAATGCTGAAGTTTCAGGTTTAAAGCATCACTTTGTGCATTTGAAGGGCATTATGTGGAGGGTCGTGGATTCCTTGTGTAAGATTCTCTCTTTACGTCTCAACTTTTATCTCGCGGTGCATCAAAGATTGCGGAACTGCTGCGAGATCTTCTCCATTACTCTGTTACAGTAGAGCTCGTAACACGTGGAGGGGGTGCAGAGCTTGATCTCTAGAGGTTTCCCCCATCTGCTGAGCGGGTCACTGGTGACTTTGTTGAACCGGAGCTGTGTGCATTTGGAAGCAAATCCAAGAATCTGAGCGTTCCCGATGAAAGATGGTGGCTGCAGGAGCACCGTGCTGCGCCTGAGATTGCCTCGTGCACTGGAGGCAGCTCAAGGGCTTCCATTTTGCTGGTCGAGTGATCTGAGACGCTCACTGAAAGACAAAATGGACCTTTCAGGAGAAGAGCTGGTTCAGCGCTGATCCTCTGGCGCAGGGAACACGCTCTGAATCTCAAAATGGAAGGATCTCAGTCATGCTGAAGTTTGGAGCTGCTCCTCAGGCAGAGAGAGGGAGAGAGAGAAAACACTGGCACAAAAGCCGTTTCAAATGCTCCAGTGGACGCTTTCTTGACCTGATGCATCACACAGAGAGAGAGAGAGAGAGAGAGAAACATGGAGCGTGTCTGGAGTCCAGGACTATTTTAGAAGCTGCTATCTGAAGAAGCTCAGGGTTATATAAGCTGCTGATGGACGTTACCCTTCAGTGGTAGACTCCTGAGTGAAGGAGCAGAAAGCACAAGTTAAACCGTAGCGCAGGAGCGAGCAACAGGTTTCATGAATATTCATGGCGCAGCCGTTAGCTTTGTGCTAGAGCCGTACGGTAGCGGTTCTCCTGCGAGGAGTGTGTTTCGAGCAGAGTTCATTTCCTCTCAGTGTTCAGCTCTGAAGCATCTGGATCGAAAGAAACTCTCGTCTGTTCATGCACCGCCGGCCTCCAGAGCCGAGCGTTTCTCTGAGCTCTTCAGTCTCTCTGTTTCTATTTCGAGCTGAGGGCTTGCTCTTCTGGAGACACTTTCTGAAAGCAAGTTGTTTTCTGGGAAAAGGTACAATACTGGAGTGTTTTCTCCTCTCGATCTCTGCTTATCTGGAGAGCGTCAATATTTGATATAAGCTCATATTGGGACTTTTTCTTTTCCTCCTGTTATAAATGTGGGATATTTTTATTGAGAAGTTGTGAGATGTCAAGCAGCCATTGAAATGCACATGTAGATGTAAACACATTCTAATGCAAGCCTTAATTTGAGAACGTGCGGATCCCGAGATATTGTGTGGTTTCATGAGCTTATAATGAGCTTATAATTATGTTTGTCAGAGCCAATGGTGACTATGTGAAAGAGACTGAGATTTAGTTGTGGCATACTGAGCTAATATTGAGATTGTGCTGCTATCGAGCAGAGAATGAGATTTTGTTGTGATATACTGAGCTAATATTGAGATTGTGCTGCTATCGAGCAGAGAATGAGATTTTGTTGTGATATACAGAGGAGCTAATATTGAGATGTTGTGCTGCTATCAAGCAGAGAATGAGATTTTGTTGTGATATACCGAGGAGCTAATATTGAGATTTTGTGCCGCTATCGAGCAGAGAGTGAGATTTTGTTGTGATATACCGAGGAGCTAATATTGAGATTTTGTGCCGCTATCGAGCAGAGAGTGAGATTTTGTTGTGATAAACTGAGCTAATATTGAGATGTTGTGCTGCTATCGAGCAGAGAGTGAGATTTTGTTGTGATATACAGAGGAGCTAATATTGAGATATTGTGCTGCTATCGAGCAGAGAGTGAGATTTTGTTGTGATATACCGAGGAGCTAATATTGAGATGTTGTGCTGCTATCGAGCAGAGAATGAGATTTTGTTGTGATATACAGAGGAGCTAATATTGAGATGTTGTGTTGCTATCGAGCAGAGAATGAGATTTTGTTGTGATATACCGAGGAGCTAATATTGAGATGTTGTGCTGCTTTCGAGCAGAGAATGAGATTTTGTTGTGATATACCGAGGAGCTAATATTGAGATGTTGTGTTGCTATCGAGCAAAGAATGAGATT
>SRMA01026939.1:0-90919 GCA_007224835.1 Danionella cerebrum | reverse complement strand
GAGATGTTGTGCTGCTATCGAGCAGAGAGTGAGATTTTGTTGTGATATACCGAGGAGCTAATATTGAGATGTTGTGCTGCTATCGAGCAGAGAGTGAGATTTTGTTGTGATATACCGAGGAGCTAATATTGAGATGTTGTGCTGCTATCGAGCAGAGAATGAGATTTTGTTGTGATATACAGAGGAGCTAATATTGAGATGTTGTGTTGCTATCGAGCAGAGAATGAGATTTTGTTGTGATATACCGAGGAGCTAATATTGAGATGTTGTGCTGCTATCGAGCAGAGAATGAGATTTTGTTGTGATATACTGAGCTAATATTGAGATGTGCTGCTATCGAGCAGAGAATGAGATTTTGTTGTGATATACGAGGAGCTAGCTAATATTGAGATGTTACGTGCTGCTAGCCGAGCGAAAGAATGAGATTTTGTTGTGATATACGAGGAGCTAATATTGAGATGTTGTGCTGCTATCGAGCAGAAATTGAATTTTGTTGTGATACAGAGGAGCTAATATTGAGATGTTGTGGTGCTATCGAGCAGAGAATGAGATTTTGTTGTGATATACCGAGGAGCTAATATTGAGATGTTGTGCTGCTATCGAGCAGAGAATGAGATTTTGTTGTGATATACAGAGGAGCTAATATTGAGATGTTGTGCTGCTATCGAGCAGAGAATGAGATTTTGTTGTGATATACCGAGGAGCTAATATTGAGATGTTGTGCCGCTATCGAGCAGAGAGTGAGATTTTGTTGTGATATACAGAGGAGCTAATATTGAGATGTTGTGCTGCTATCGAGCAGAGAATGAGATTTTGTTGTGATATACAGAGGAGCTAATATTGAGATGTTGTGTTGCTATCGAGCAGAGAATGAGATTTTGTTGTGATATACCGAGGAGCTAATATTGAGATGTTGTGCTGCTATCGAGCAGAGAGTGAGATTTTGTTGTGATATACAGAGGAGCTAATATTGAGATGTTGTGCTGCTATCGAGCAGAGAATGAGATTTTGTTGTGATATACCGAGGAGCTAATATTGAGATGTTGTGCTGCTATCGAGCAGAGAGTGAGATTTTGTTGTGATATACCGAGGAGCTAATATTGAGATTTTGTGCCGCTATCGAGCAGAGAATGAGATTTTGTGCAAAGAGTGAGATTTTTGTGAAGATTTTTTATAGATGTCTGATATCAACTTGTCACTGAAGTGCTATGAGAAGTGGAGCAAAAACTGTGAGGTATTTAGAAATAAACAGAGCTATTATT
This sequence comes from Danionella cerebrum, assembly GCA_007224835.1. NCBI lineage: Eukaryota > Metazoa > Chordata > Actinopteri > Cypriniformes > Danionidae > Danionella > Danionella cerebrum. The sequence goes on along the minus strand of SRMA01026939.1, from coordinate 89,657 downwards.
GAGATTTGGGAGAAATTGAGTCGAGGTTAGGTTTCTATCGTGACGGTGAGGTGATATAGAGCTTTTTTGTGAGGTCAGGATGATATTGTGATGAGATTGACAATTTTGTGATTTATGTTTTCACTGATGTTGAAAGTGGTGTGAGACATTGGGAGATATCTTTTGTAGAGATGAATGGAGCTCGTGCTGCTGGTTATTTTTCTTCCGTTTCTGATGAAAGCAGCAGAGTTCTGAGGAGTCAGGAGGATCTGCACTGCCCTTGAGGAGCTCAAAATGGAGGACGGCAGCGTCAGCAGTGTCTTCAGCAGAAAGAGCTGTGGATAACAAATGCTCAGTGCTTCAGACGAGGGCTCCATGCGGAAGCAGAAATGGGCTTTCTGACCTGCCAAGAATGAACAGAATCAGCACGTTTCTGCTGGAAAGAAGATCTGAGCTGTGGAAAGAATCGACGAGTTCATTCGACTCTGTGTGTGATGCTCACGATTCACAGCTGCCTCACCGAGATGTTTATTGGTCAAGATTCATGATCATCAGCAGTGGACTCCATAAGATTCAGATCAATTCAATGAGTCATTGCCAGATATTGAATCATCACCCCAACGATTCTTTCTTTTAGGAACTGGTTTCTGATGGTTTGCTGATGCTCAGAGAATTGATGAACTCAACCCTGGAGCCAACAAATCATTCTTCCGATCATTTGAGTCACTAAATCATTCATTGAGAGGATTCAATATTCGTAAATCAGACTTATTATTGTAAACGAATCTGCATAAATGATTCCTCGTGCATATGATTATCTGAGTGAGTAGCTGAATTATTCATTACGTGATTCGTTAAACAGATTCAGTCACCGAATCATGATCACAGAATTGTTCAATCTTTTCTGGCGACTCTTTGGAGACAGATGCAGTGTGAAGGACACTCTTGATCTCAGGAGAAGGTTTTGTTGTGCGTGTGCTTGTTGTTGTTGTTGAAGGCCAGCAGCTCTTAACTCATGCAGAAAGTGTCTCAGAAGCTTCATCTCTGCGTGTTTTATCTGACCTATTTCTGCTGCCATATGCTTCCTGGAAGGGATTTGCTCCGAAACATGAACGATTTGGATGAGGAAGAAGATTAGAAGAGCGAGCACGAGCTCCAGAAGGTCTCACAGCTGCTCACTGTTCGAAGCTTCTGTGATTCTGAATCTGTTGTGGCTTGTTCTGGAGCGCATCGTTCCTTTAGAAATGTGTTTGTTTCTTTCCGAGAGCTTGTGATGCTCTGGTATTTTCTGAATCCAGTCGATCAGGAAACTCCTGCAGACGTGTGCTTCTGAGAGCATGACTTGCAGGATTCTGAGCTTTGCTCCAGGCCTCCACTCTTCTGAGAGGCGAACCCATGACCACAGGATCCCGAGTTTGGAACCATCAACCTGTGGAGATCTTTGTGCAGCTTTCTCACGAGAGGCTTTGAGGAACTGCAGATGCAGAAATGAAGATCTGCGTCAGAGCAAAACCGCTTTTGCTCTTTAACCCAAAGAAATGTGTTTGAAGCTCTCAGCGTTTGAGAAGCTCGGCTGCGTTCAGCTCTGCACGTGGTGCCACCAGAGGTTTCTGAGGAGCACGTTGAAAGCTGACGGTGGGCGTGGTGATAAAAATATCTCCTGCCTCCCTCGTGACCTTTTAGGAGTGTTTCCAGATGAAGGCACGGTTTGAGGAGTTTCATCCGCGAGAGAAGAACTCGAAGAGCCTCTGGTCTGAGGAAGTTACCAGATTCTCTCGGGGAACTGTAGGGAGTTGTTTAGGAGAAGATAAATCACAGTTGAGATAACAAACCCCAGCAGACTCGTGCTCCTTCAAGCTCTGGAAGTCTCAGAAGATGTTTTCTCCATGGCTCTGTTCTTCCCCCGAGGCTTCAGATGTTCCAGCACTGGAGTCCACGCATGCTTGGCATTTTTGCACCCTTTCAGCAGCCCAAAGCTTGGTTTCAGGAGCTGAGGAGCTCAGGAGAGGCTGGTGCTGGTGGAGGAATGCTGCAGTGGGTTGAGTATCAGGCTATAATTAGATCCGCTGATGTTTGGAAGCTCCTCCAGATCAGCTTGTGTTGAGGCGGAGCACTGCAGCTGAACATCTCACCGTGAGGAGACGGCTGACGTGAGTCGGGCGGGCTGCACGCTGGCTTGCTGGTTGTTTCTTCGAGTCTATATTTTCCTCTGGAGTGAGGAGCTCAGAGGCTCAGGGTAGAGCAGAATGTTCCTTAAAATGTGTGGCGCCTAGAGGAAAAACAGCTTAGTCCAGCACGGGATCCACAGCTGGAGCTGGTCCTGCTGGTCCTTCTGCATCTGACTCCAAATGGCAGTTTGAGTTTGTCCTGAAGGAAGGAGTTCCTAAAGGTTCTGTGCTCCACCGAGACCTGGAGCTGACTTTGATCCCAGCAGCAGATGCTGCCCCCTCCGGGGGGTTTGCTGCATGTCAGGAGAGCGTGTCCATGTTGTGCAGAGCATCCTCAGCTCAGCTCTTAAAATGGCTGCTGCTGGAGCTCTGAGGAGCTGTCGGCTGAAGCTCTGTTTGAGAACTGCAGGGGATTGGTCCAGAACAGCTGAGGTTCTCCTCAGAAGGATCCACTAGTTTAAAGCTGAAGCTGATCGTCCAGGAATCAACCTGAACTCTATCCTGGAACTGAAGCTGCTCCGTGTGAGGAGGCCGGTGCTTCTTGTTTTGCTAGATTTTGTCCTTGAGTCACTTCTCTCAGACTCACTTCGGTTCTCTTCGGCCTGGATCGCCGGAGACACCGGCGCAGAACGCAGTGCGTTTCTGTATGCAGCTGCTGCGTCGCTCTCTGTTGTGAAGCTGCTGAGCTGCAGGAGCAGCGTTCTCCTCCAGATCATCATCATCACCATCATCGCCGCTTCTAAAGCTTGCACCTCTGATGAAACCATTGATCCGGGATCGGCTCTCTGATTGGACGGTTGCTTTGCTCTTCCTAGCTCCGTCTGTGTGCTGGGCTCCAGCAGACCCTCGTGACCCTAATTATGATTCATAAGCAGCTGTAGAAGGGATGTCCCATAATCCCCGGTGCCTCCACGAGGCTCATTTCTCAGAGGATTCTCTCAATCTTATTCTGATGCAATCTGATGTGAACGCCAGCGGCCGGTGGCTTATCCCCGGGTAATAACGGCGGATCAAATCAGGACGTAATCCTCCTCCGCTGACGTCCTCCAGAAACTGACCGCCAGAGAAAATATGATGCAGAGCTGCGGCACTCTTCAGGAGTCAGAACCCTGCGGAGCAGAGGAGCTCTCGCTGGATCAGCAGCACCGATGGTGCATCGCTTCGACCTCGACTGATTCATTGTAGAAATGTGCTGAATCAGAGTCGATGACAGGTATCGAACTGAATCATGTCGAGATGAACTGACTCTTCCTGGATCTCCTTAAACAAAATTAAACTCACCAAATCTGAATCGTATTGAAGTAAAATGAATCTGATTGAACGGAATTGTGCTGATGAGATAAATGGCTTGAAGCTGAATCAAAAGAAGGAATTTAATGTAGCTGAATCACCCCCCCCCCCCTTCTCTCTCTCTCAGATCTTGATGCAGGGAGCGATGGAAGTGCTCCAGTGCGATGGCTGTGATTTCCGTGCTGAATCGGCCGAGGAGCTGAAAACACACCTTCAGGACGTGCACACAGCGTTTCTTCAGCCCACAGAGGTACACCACGGGGAAGAGGAGGATGAATCGTCCAGAAGATCCAGATCCAACTCTCTCAGCCAATCAGAGGACGAGGATGTAGAAGAGCGGGAGACAGGTACAGCTGAAGTAGTGCAGGATTTACAGTGCTAGCACCAGAGCATCATTTGTAAGAGTAATTCTGATGATGGTTCTCTTTGTCTGTTGATGTTCCAGGCCCTCCCTCAGCTAGCAAAGACCCAGGGAACATCTCTGATTCCACTCAAGACCAGGAAGAGACCCGGCCTGCAAAGCCTCCCAACAGAACCAGCTCTCCATTTTTCCAGTGCAAGTTCTGTGTGCGCTACTTCAGATCCAGCTCCCTTCTCAGCGAACACTCCAGGAAGGTCCACGGTGAAGACAACGTAGAGAAATCCACCCTCAAAGTCTTCTCTTGCCAGTACTGTGCTTATAAATCTCCACGAAGAGCGCGGGTGGTGAAGCACCAGAGCTTGCATCATCAGGAAGAAATGCTAGGTGAATCAGTCCCCGAAGCTGAAGTTCTGGATTCGGACTGTTCCTCCCTTGAGGATCACTCTGATGAGTCTCCGGTGGATGTAGAACGGCAAGTGTTGGAATCGATGATCAAACCGCAGTCCAGAGGAGGGTTTTACTGCGAGTGGTGCGGCTTCCAGACCTCTCAGAGGCAGCAGCTGGCCGATCACATGATGAAGAAGCACCGTAACATGGTCAAAATCATGGTCTCCCTGCAGCATCCCAAATCGCGTGAAGGAAGTGCGGGATCCAGCAAATCAGATTCTTCAAGGAGAAGCACGCCGACGTCCAGTTTAACCGTCAATGACTCGGGAGGCAACGAAGGATGCAGCACAAAAACTAAAAAAGGATGGAGCAACACGTCTCCCCAGCCCGCTTCAGGGATATCCAGCTTTCAGTACTCGCAGCTCAGCTCCAGGACACCCAACAGCACAGGTTCCTCCATTCTGTCCAAGAGGTCTTCCTTCACCATGCCAGACATCTCCAGATCAGGCTTCGAGGGGAACGCCGCTCTCAAGAGCGACTCCAGAAGCAGTTCAGATGACGAGCTCGCTGACCTGGACGACCCCAGCTACGCCGAGGAGCCCGCTAAGCAGCTTCTATCAGAAGAGGATAACGTTCTGCTGGAAACCAAAGGAGTTCCTTTCAGGAGACACATGAACCGGTTTCAGTGCCCCTTTTGCTCTTTCCTGACCATGCACCGGCGGAGCATCTCTCGGCACATTGAGAACATCCACCTGTCCGGCAAAGCCACTCTCTATAAGTGTGACCAGTGTGCTTTTCTCTGCACCAACAAAGGGAAGCTTGACGCTCACAAACAAAGCCATTCTGCGTCTTCCGATTGGGACACGATGGATTTGACTAGTGGAAGCCCAGAGGGGCAAGGTGACTCCTCCGAGCCGCTGAACGGTGGAAGCAGTAGCTCAAAAATGAACGGGAAGAGGCTCAACTCGACGGAGGAGCAGCAGGGTCCGCATCGCTGCTCGATGTGTAGCTTCTCCACCGTTACTCTGAAAGGTTTGCGAGTGCACCAACAGCACAAACACTTGTACTGTGACGGCTCCCAAGTGACTCCCCAAGAAAGCTCCTGCAATGACCAGCAGGACTCTGGATCCGAGTCCTGTGGCTCTTCGAGCTTCGTCCAGAAAACGCAAACCTCCATCCTCGGGTTTTCCAACAAGAAGCACCTTATTGGGAAAACGGCACGAAAGTCAATCAATGACCTACCCTTGGATCTGTCCCCGGTTAAAAAGAGGACGAGGATTGACGAAATTGCAAATAATCTCCAGAGCAAGATCAGCCGGAGCCAACAGCACGAGGATGTGATCAACCTCGAGGAGATGGAGGACGAGATGGAGGAGAATGGCAATCACGTAGATAAAGACCAAGCTTCCCGAAGTCAGCACTATACGTTCAATGCCCAAACCTTCCAGGGCAAAAGCGCTGGGAGTCTTCAGACGGAGAGGGGCGTTGCGAAAAGGAAGCGCAGTCTGCAGACCAAAGTTGACTCTAGAAATGTAGCCGTCACAATTTCTGACGATGAGGATGCTTACGATGCCTCCATGGAGTCTGTGAGCGCTCAAGATGCGTCGCTGCACCAGGAGAGCATGGAGTACACCGAAGTCCCCGGGACCCTGTTCTATTGCAAACACTGCGAGTACCAGAACAAATCGGCTCGCAGCGTGAGCACGCACTACCAGCGGATGCACCCCTACATCAAGTTCAGCTTCCGCTACATCCTGGACCCCGAGGATCATAGTGCTGTCTTCCGCTGCCTTGAGTGCTTCGTAGAGTACGACAACTTCAATGACCTGCATCAGCATTACATGACACACCATCCCGAAGCAAGCAACGTGTTGAACTTTAACCAGCCAGATTTGGTCTACATGTGCCGCTTCTGCTCCTACACCAGTCCCAATGTGCGCAGCCTGATGCCCCACTACCAGAGGATGCACCCCTCCGTTAAGATCAACAACGCCATGATCTTTTCCAGCTATATGGTGGACCAGCCTCACAAAACTGGCTCCGAATCCCAAACGCTGAGGGAGATCTTAAATTCGGGGCCAAAAAGCTTCAGTTCAGCCTCTTCGGGGTCCAGGTCCTCATCCAGTCCTGCTATGAAGAGCATCAGCAAGTCGCCAGAAGCAAACCTGGAGAGTGAGGCATTACTCGGAGGCAACGTAGTGGTGTACGACTGTGATGTCTGTACGTTCTCAAGTCCCAACTTACACTCAGTGCTGGTCCACTATCAGAAGAAGCATCCCGAGCAGAAGGCGTCCTACTTCCGGATACAGAAAACAATGCGGGTGGTTTCTGTGGAGCGTGCTCAAACCTCCACAAGCTCCTCCTACAGTCTCTCCAGCACTCCCAAGTCTTCGCACGGGGTCCTGCCCGCGCCAGCCGATGAGGATCTCTTCTACTGCAAACACTGCGTCTACAGCAATCGCTCGGTAGTCGGTGTTCTGGTGCACTACCAAAAGCGACACCCGGAGATCAAAGTCACGGCCAAATACATAAAGCAAGCCCCCCCAACTCCAGGGTTGCTGAAACTGATGGACGAGCTCCAGATTGCACCGCCCAAAAACTTCCAGAAGCAGTTCAGCAACAATGGTGTTGAGGGAGCAGGAATCGCAAGCGCCAAAGAGAAAGCGGAGCCAGAGATGCTGTTCTTCTGCCAGCACTGTGACTACGGGAACCGCACGGTGAAGGGAGTGCTGATCCACTACCAGAAGAAACACAAAGACGTCAAGGCCAATGCCGATCTGGTTCGGAGACACACCGCTGTGGTTCAGAGTCAAAGAGAGCGAGCGCAGATGATCCAGCCCGGAGCGTCCACCTCCCATGCAACAAACCTAGTGTCCGAAGTGGAAAAACCCAAACTGCTGCGATCGTTGAAATGCAGACACTGCTCGTACTCCTCCCCGTACGTCTATGCCTTGAAGAAGCACCTCAAGAAGGATCACCCTACTGTGAAGGCTACGGCCATGACTATCCTGCACTGGGCTTACCAAGACGGCGTCCTGGAGGCTGGATATCACTGTGAATGGTGCATTTATTCCCACGCCGAGCCGAGTGGGCTGCTGATGCATTACCAAAGACGCCACCCGGAGCATAACGTGGACTACACTTATATGGCAAGCAAGCTGTGGGCGGGACCAGATTCCTCAGCCAGCAGGCAAGCTGCAAATTCAGACGGCAAACATTACCAGTGCAGAGACTGTGCTTTTGAGGCGTGCACCATTTGGGATATCACCAACCATTACCAAGCGGTGCACCCGTGGGCAATCAAAGGGGATGAATCGGTCCTCATTGACATTATTAAAGGAAACCAGGAGGAGGATAAGCTCCTTCTGAACCAGCCCAAAGCACGCCTCTCCATGCCAAGTTCTCCCATCGGTCACCAGCACGATGAGGCTGTGGTGGAAATAAGTCGTCCAATGCCAGAGCGCCAGTCACATCTGTCTCTGTCGGCCACTTCGTCCATCTCAAACAACCCATACCAGTGCACCGTTTGCCTGTCCGAGTACAACAGCCTCCATGGGCTCCTGACGCACTATGGAAAGAAGCACCCTGGGATGAAAGTCAAAGCTGCAGACTTCGCGCAGGAGGCGGACATCAACCCCAGCTCCGTGTACAAGTGCCGACACTGCCCCTATGTCAACTCCCGCATCCATGGGGTCCTCACTCACTACCAGAAACGACACCCGTCCATTAAAGTCACAGCGGAGGACTTTGTGGACGACGTCGAGCATGTCAGCGAGCTGCCGAGCGAATGCGACGAGCGATCCAAAAGCCAGAGGCAGGGCTATGGCGCGTATCGATGCAAAATGTGCTCGTACACGCACGGCACTCTGGAGAAGCTCAAGATTCACTACGAGAAGTACCACCATCAGCCCACCTCCGACATCTTTAAAACCATAGCCGTCCATTCACCTCCTCCGCGAGAGGATTCGATCGCTGAGTGCAGCAGCAACAACGTCACCGAAGTTCCCGAAGTCTCTGACTATGACCTTACGCTCGTGAACAGTGACAAGCACGCTCTGTTTAAATGCCAGCTCTGCAAATACTTCTGCTCAACTCGCAAAGGAATCGCACGCCACTATCGGATCAAGCACAACAATGTCAGAGCTCAGCCCGAAGGCAAAAACAACGTCTTCAAATGTGCTCTCTGCTCATACACCAACCCCATTCGGAAAGGGCTCGCCGCACACTACCAAAAACGCCACGATATCGACGCTTATTACACGCACTGCTTGGCCGCCTCCAAAACCATGAGTGAAAAACCCAATAAGGTCATGGTGCCGCTGGCATCGGACACAGAGTCTCAAACCATGAGCGAAGAGCTACGACTCGCCGTGGATCGGAAGAAGTGTTCGCTCTGCTCCTTCCAGGCATTCAGTCGGAAAAGCATCGTTTCCCACTACATCAAGCGCCACCCGGGGGTCTTCCCCAAAAAACAGTCCTCCAGCAAGCTGGGCCGATATTACACTGTGATTTACGCCAAGGAGTCAGAGGAACCTCCGCCTGCGAACGAAACGGAGATCGTTGAGGTCAAAGATGAAGTTGAGCCTGAGAGCGAAGGCGACTGGCTGCCGTTCAAATGTACGAAGTGCTTCAAGCTCTCCTTCAGCGCCAAGGAGTATCTCGTCATGCATTACAACGACTGTCACGATAAGGAGCTCAAGCGGGACTTTGTGAGTGTCCAGAGTCCCACCGAAGAGGAGACGGAGCTTTACCAATGCACACACTGTGAAATCAAGTTCCTGACGCTTCCAGAGCTCAGCTTCCATCTGATGAACCACAACGAGGACTTCCAGAAGAAAGCCATGCGACTGGAGCGGAGGAAACAGCTTCAGAGCAGACAGAAGCCCACCGAGGCGCTGGAGAACAAGGTGAGGTTCCTCTTTTACATAATAGAGCTTAAAGGAAATATGTCGACATCACGTAACCGTCATTGTTCTCAATGTAGTCGTTCCATCTGAGTTTGGGGAGAAGAATCCTCCCAGAGCTGTTATCTGCTCCCGAAAGGAGGAAAGTTTACTCCATCGAGTGCATTGAGAACAGCAACAAAAGGAAGTGCCCCCACCTGCCCCTCCCCCACCGCCAGGTTAAACATGGACCCTACTGAAATACAGTGTGAATATATATAGCTGCAAGCAGCATTGAATGGGCCCAAGCTGTGTGTCTATGAGATCCACCACAGCTGAGCCATAGATGGCTGCCGGGCCGCATGGTAAAAACCCAGTGGCACCAGTGATCGGGGCACTTCTGTAGAGGAACATCTCCAGATCTATCCATGCAGGGTGTTCCTAGAGAGAGAGAGAGACAGTGTTGGCTATTTTACTCATTAGAATCGTGGCGTCTGATAAAACTCGAGCTGGTTACGACACACTTCCTCTGTCCTTTCCTCAATGTCACATCTTCACTTGCTGACGAGGTGTTGAGGTTCAGATGCACACGGCTCATGTTGCTGATGTAGCTCACTTCCTGTGTGTCAGAGCAAAACCTGTGAACAGGAAGAAGTGTTAAGTAGAGTTTGTGAAATGTCCTGGCCTTCAAAGTCAATCTACCTCATGAGTTTGGCAAGGAGGAGCCCCCTACCCTTAACCTCAGATCATTTTCGCACCTCCTCATGAGCAGCAGCAGCAGCTGTTATCTGTGAGCAGGTCTGGCTCGTAGGAAATGCTCTAAGCCTCACCCTTAGACAGCTTTGCTCGGCCACTAATGTTCCTTTTAAAAGTAAAAAAACCTTCTTGCCATGGGTTTATCTTCTCATGGTGGATAATACATCTTCATTGGTCTTCTCCTGCTCTTATCACCTCCTTTATGTTTGTTTTCTGCCGCTGTTAAAGAAACAAAGCATCAGTGTTTGAGGAAAGATCTAGCTGTGGTTAGACTGAGACCTTCAGTACATCTTCTGCTGTCTGTGCTTGAGCAGGTGGACCCCACCGCTGACAGGACTCCGGTGGGCTACAGGTGTAACTTCTGCGTGGAGGTTCATCCCACCATGAGAGCCATCTGCAACCACCTGAGGAAACACGTGCAGTATTCTCAGAGCAAGGTGAGGACACTCCTGTGGTCTGTTGAGGGGTCCCCTGTGGGCAGTTTTCCCTCTCTGTTGCTATTTGTGAGAACGGCGTTTGTCTGTCGGCAGGGGTCTGCTCCGAGACCCATGGACGCAGCAGTGGAGGCCATGACCAACGGCGAAGTTGAGGATGCTGATGCTGCGGATGCTAATGATGCTGCGAATGCTCTGGATGCTGATGCTCTCAGTGACACTGTCGCTATGGAACCGGATGCAGGGGATGATGCCGAAACTTTCTCTCACGATTCACCGGAGGCGGGGGATCGGGTGGGCGCTGCGTATCCGTGCAGTCTGTGCAACCGAATGTTCATGTCGATGCAGGGCCTTCGTTCACACGAGAGGAGCCACTCGAACCCGTCGGTGCTAAGAGGAGACAAACACTGCTGCCAATACTGTGCCTTCAGCTCCCCCTTCAGACACAAGTGAGTCACTGCTCCTGCTCCGGCCAGGGAGCCAGCACAGAGCTTCTTGACTGCTGGTTTCTCCCCAATGTTCTGGGTTTGACTGGTGTTTGTGTGCCTTCAGTCTGGATCGACACGTTCAGTCTCACCACGGAAACCTGAAGCCGTTCCGCTGCAAGATCTGCCCCTTCAAATCCTCCTACCTCAGCCGCCTGAAGAGCCACACTCACAAAGCACACACAGGTGAGTCGCAGGCAGCTGTGAACACCTTCAGAGGGTGTGACGAGGACCTGGAAACCTTCCCGCAGCTCACACGCAGTCAGATTCGTATGGTTCAGATACAACTATAAATGAATCTGTGCAAAATGATTCAGTTCAACTTTTAATGAGTCTGTGCAAAATGATTCAGTTCAACTTTTAATGATTCTTTGCAAAATGATTCAGTTCAACTTTTAATGATTCTTTGCAAAAACGATTCAGTTCAACTTTAAATGATTCAGTTCAACTTTAAATGATTCAGTTAAACTTTTAATGATTCTTTGCAAAATGATTCAGTTCAACTTTTAATGATTCTTTGCAAAAACGATTCAGTTCAACTTTTAATGATCAGTTAAACGATTAAGTTAAAATCAATTAAGATTCAACTCATCATGAATCAGTTTGTTAAATTTAATTCAATTCAGCACCGAATGATTCATTTCTCTTACAATTCAATTCAAAGTCTTGTTGTGACTTCAACGGGATTCTCATAAGCTGGAACTGATGACTACCCCCACCTCCCTCTCTCTTTCCTACTCTCTCTCTCTGCTGCAGGTGAGCACCTGTACAAGTGTGTGTCGTGTGTGTTCTCCGCGGTGAGCATCAGTGAGCTGAAGCAACACTCTCTGGAGAACCATGGAGAAACCCTCACGCTCCCTACACTCCGAGCCGGAGCCATGCTCAGGAGCACACGGCCCAGCTCTCAGACACACTCCAGCCCCGACCACGATGGTGAGAGCAGCTTTACTCTAGCGTTCGTCGTATGGAGTACCACAAGGCTCGGTGCTGTGCCCACTGTTCTTTTCCATTGATTGTCTCCTCGATCGCTGTCCCTCAGAGTCTGCGGTGTCGTTCCCGGAGCCCTCGGAGCTTGAGCAGCAGGAGCCCGCTCCTGGAGTTCAGTTCTGGTCCGGCTCTGACTCCTCGCTGGTTTCTTCGGTCACTCCGCGGATGGACTGTATTCTGACCTGCGAGTTCTGCGAGTTCAGCTCCGGATACATGCAGAGCCTGCGGAGACACTACCGCGACCGGCACGGAGGGAAGAAGCTCTTCAAGTGCAAGGACTGCGCCTTCTTCACCTGCCACAGGTACAGCAGAGACCCGAGCGAATGCCTTCACTGCGGTCAGGAGAGGCTCGGGGGATCGGTGACGATGACGCACGGTGTGTGTGTGTGCGCGTGTGTGTGTGTCAGGTCCAGGTTCACTCTGCATGTGGAAGCCGGTCACGCTGGAGCTGCGGAGGAGCCGCAGAGAGACCTTCGATGTCCATTCTGTCATTACCAGAGCAAACACAAGAACAGCCTCATTGACCACGTCCTCCAGCACCGAGGTCACGCTCACCCTCCTTCTGAGGAGGCCAGCAGAGTCTGTAAGAGATTACTCCCTCTCATATCCCATGTAACGTGTGCTCCCGGTGTGTGTTCCTCAGAGACCCGACTGGTGCCGCTGCAGCTCTCCCAGGCTCCAGACGCTTCGCTGCTCTCCTGTGACCTCTGCTCGTTCAACTGCTCCACCGAGGAGGGCTTGGAGAGTCACCTGGAGACACACGGACCCTCACTCAGGCCCTATCAGTGTCTGGTCTGCTTCTACCAGAGCGGCCGAGAGGAGGAGATGGAGACTCATCTCCGGGAGCAGCACAAGGTCAGACTCCTCGATGCTTGAGTTACAGCTAACGCTCCCCAAGAACGAGATGAAAGGAACCCTGACTGAGTTTAGGAGGTTCTTACAGCTTCTCTGTGTGCTGCAGGTGATGCGCAACTTTGAGATGGTGGGGCGTGTCGACCTGGATCAGCTGGACCAGATGAGAAGAGAAGAGGAGAAGAACATGAGCGATGAAGAGGAGAAGGTGGAGAAAGAAGAAGATCTGGAGGAAGACGTAGAGGACACCCTGGATGAGGAGGATAAAGAGGAACAGATGGAGGGAGATGAAGAGGAGGCATTGGGTAAGAGATCTCATCCTCCTCACCGTCACAGGTCAGTCACTCAAGAAGGTGTTCCACATCTCCTGACGGCTCAATGTTCTGCGTGTTCCTCAGGCTCTGAGCTCGAGGACTCTGTGGACGGCGGAGGAAAGCGGTTCCCTTGTGAGTTTTGCGGACGAACATTCGATCTGAGCTTGGAATGGGAGCGTCACGTCCTTCGACACGGCATGTGAGTCTCTAACCCTTCACCAGATCTTCTGCCACATTCCATAGATCTCAGGCGTGAAAAACATTTTTTTTTTGTTCAGGACTGTTAGCGGCAGCAAGAAAGAGGAGCGCGCCGAGTCCTCCTCATCCTCCTCCCTGCCTCTGATCGCTCCATTGGCTGTGACCGACAGGAGCTCAGACACCACAGAGCAATCGGACCAATCAGAGCCTCCGATTCCGAGTGAAGAAGCCGAGCAGATGCTGGAGACCAAAAACGACGCTTGAGAAACTCTTTCGAGACGACGGTGAAGAATGTCGTTCGTTTTGTCGTTCAATTGTTTTGTTTTTTTTGTTCGTCTGCTCGATGGATGGCGGTTCGGGGAGAATCGGCTCGATGTTTCATGTTCCTTCTGTTGCTGATTCGTTCACTGAACTGTACTAAGTGTGACTTGGTCCCTCAGGACGGATGTTGATATATTGGTAACCAATAGTGAATGAAAGCGTGACGGCGGCGTTCGCTCGAGCCGCGAGCCCTGCTCCATGCACTTTGTGTCATATCCCCGTACATAGGAAAAACCGAATGTCTTCCGCGCACACCGATAGTCTCGAAGACGGTGTCGATAACCCGACAATATTGATCAGGAAGTGGCGGCTCCTTTGGCTCTCCTGGAGACGCCGCGATCTGTCGTGTGCCTCCACCCAGGAGATCTCCACGGAGAGAGATGTCGTTGTATTTAAAGCTCGGCGTGGAGGTGGAACCGCTGGAGTCTCCGGGACTGATTCGGGCGTCTCCGGCGGCTGAGACACGGGAACTCTCCCCTGGCTCGAGGCGGGGGTGATCTCCTCCGGCAGGGAGCCGCCGCTTTGTTGACGCAGGGCTCCGGTTCGATCCGAGCGTCGCCTGACGGTTTCAGTTTTTTACATTTTAGCCTTGTGTTAATCTTCCTGTAGCTGAATTCCTTGAGGAATAGTCGTCATCTTATTTATCTAGATACGGAGAAGTTCGATTCTTTTAGACGTGATTTACAGCTTTAACTCTCGTGCCCTCTCAACCCCGAGGAAAGAAAGGTCAGGAGAACACTGGTTCGGCCGTCCTGCGCTCGCCTCACTTCACCGGGGAGGAACCGTCTGGGTTCATGTCGCACTCACGACAGGAAGCAGCGGACCGTAAACAGGAAGTGAGCATTTTGCTTTGGATGCTTGTATTGAAGTAATGACCGAAGCAGTTCTGTGTCCGCAGAACCCCTCTTGAACACGTCGTTGCTGATAGGGTTCGGTGTTACATAAGTGTCACCAAAGCGCCCTCTGCTGGTGTTCGTTACAATGTCAAGTGTGCGAAATTGATTGTTTCTGGAGCTCCGCAAGCTCCTGGAGCGGTGCTCGCCCTGGTGAAGGAGAGGCAGCGCACGGCCCCTGAAGGAAAAACCCCAAAGCCTTACAGTCCAGGATCTTACTCCAGCAGAGCAGAGATTAAACTGTATAAAGTCATTGCTCGGTGTTCCACACTGTTCCTTTCACTCTACGTGTCGTTCTGATGTTGAACTTAGGAAAAAAACTGAAGAATAGAAAGAATAAAACAAACCAGAGTTTATTTTTTATTTGTAGTTCATTCAGAAAAACCACATGATCTCACAGGAGTGAAACGCCGGAAAGCTGAATCTAACACCGGTGATCTTCGTTTTTAGCCTCTTTTATCGAATGTGAAATTTCCAGCAAACGTTTAGAAAGAGAAACGACAGCGCGCCGCTCGAACCCAGAAAACTCTCTGTGTGGAACAAGAACAACTCCGCCTTGAAACCGTTATACCGCGAGGTTCCGTTGCGGGTTTTACCGTGAAACTCAGAGCAAAGGCGTCTCATGCGGAGTACACATCGAGACATTAAGATGTAAAGTAAAAAACACATTCGAAGGCGAGGGAAACAAGACGCCGCACGGAGCGACAAGCAAAACACACGCGTTCCTTCAGAAAGAGCTCATGTGGTTTTCCTCTAGCTGTTGTGAATCGCCCTGGATGAGGAGCATCAGACTGAGCTTCTGTCGCAGCACACTGGATCTCCTCTGTACATATGCTAAGAGGAGCACGCTCCCTTCGTTCCAGTCCTCTGTTCCTCCCCTCGGTCCAGATCTTCTCGGATGGTGGCTTGTGATGCTTGTTTACAGTCGGTTCCTCCCACTTCTGTTCTCTTTATTCTGTAAATATTGTAATTCATTGTCTTTTTTTAACTTGGTAATAAAGTTATCAGATAACTACTCTCCCCGTGTGCCTCCTCTGGGCTATTCCTGAAGTACGGTTTGGACGGTGAAACTGAAACACTGTTGTATGCCATGTTTTCGATGAAAGATCACACAGAGGAGAAAATAATCTGAGCTTTATTGAAAACAAATGTACACCCAAGAGACAGAGGGACGTCTGTTCCGAGCGGTCAGAAATCCTGATGCTCTCCTTCCACACGCTCCTCGATCTCCTGCTGCGCCGCCACTGCTCAGTGAGGTTCACTGGTCTCCTCCGGGCTCTGGCTGGAGATGAGCTTGTGGAGCCGGCGGATCTTGCGCTTGTTCCGGGGCAGGGGCTTCCGGTACTGTCCGTGAGTGAGCTGATGCTCCTTGCTGTGGTGGACCTGAGCTCCGTGCTGAAGCTGGAAGGAGCAGAGAGCCTGGAGAGGCCTGAGGAGAACCTGGGGACACACGACATCTCAGTCAGCTTCACGAAAGGTTGGCACAAAAGGTTCTCGCTCACCTCCCGGATGCTGTCGTTCTTCTCCAGAGCGGCGAGGGCGACGGCGGCGCACTCCAGTGTGGACACACAGCTGTCGGAGGGCTGCGTGCGGATCACGTACTGGCTGCAGGAGGCGCTCCGGAGCTGCACCTGAACACACGCACAGCATCAGCTCCGGCGCGGCGTCTCGCTCCCCTGCAGGAGTCTGTGAGTCACCTGTCTCGCCCGCTGCAGGAGCGCGTTCCTGCCATAGATGTCTTTAGCTTGGCTCCAGGTGCCGTCGATGAGGATCAGGCTGTGGGGGGGGTCTGAGTCCAGACGCAGCTCCTCCAGGTTCTCTGCGGTGGCGCCGGGGTACAGCAGCAGCGTCCGTGAGTCCTTACACACCGCCGCCAGCTCCGGGAACCTGCGGGAACACACAACGTGTCTCGCCTGGGCGTGACGCGGCTCACGGCTCCACGCGCGTACACACCTCTCCTCAGAGAAGCGCCGCCCCACAATCACCCTGCAGCGATCCGGAGGGAGACACGCCGCCAGCAGAGGAACCGTCCGCAGCACCCGGCTCTCCTGGAAGAACCATCTCAGCCATCAACACATTTTAACCGTTTCATGAACACCCGGAAGGTTCCTCAGAGTGTCTGCGAGATCTCAAACCTCTGCGGGGTGCTGCACGATGTAGAGCCGGGTGGAGATGTCGAGAGGGAGAGCAGGGAGGAACGGGCACAAACACACCTTCTCCGGACGCCTGAAGCAGAGCACACACACACACACACACAGATTAATCTCCTCCGAGCTGAGAGGAGCCAGTGGAGAAGGTGTGTGTGTGGAAGACACTGAGGACACAGAGCATCTCTAAAGACCTCCGGGAGATCTTCTCTTAGCCAGACACATCTATCTGACCAGCTCGCTCTCCGCTCCTCCAGAACCTCTTGTGCTGCTCCCTCATGGTGGAACACATCTGGAGGAGTTCCACTGGCATCTCAACCATCGGTCCGTTTGGGAGTCACGCGTCTTCCCCTGAGAGGAGTGCGCGTGCGTGCGCGCGGAGGTCAATCTTAAGCCTGATTTATTGTGTTTGATGTTCTGTGAGATGGATGAGAGAGCAATCACCAGCATCTTCTGCAGGTGGGTCTTCTCTCGCTCTCTTCCACTGGGAGCACCGAGAGAACAGAAAAGCCTTCATCCTCCTCTTCATCGCTTTCTCTCGCTCTGACATCCTCCCCCTTTCCCTCTCTCTCTCTCATCCTCCTCTTCTGCGTTGTTGTTATTATTGGCGTTGGGTTCTTCTCTAAACTCCGAGCTCATTGTGTTTACTTCATTGTGCTTGCACCCGGCGTGATTTCCGCTTCCGGTTTGCTCTGCTGCGCATGCGTCACAATGAAGATGGCGGCTCACAGAGGGAAGCGTGCAGCGCAGAAGTCGTTGGGAAATGAGGCGAAAATCGCAAAAATGTGCGAAAATGTTAGAGCGGGGAAGAGAGGCGAGAAGGAGAGCGGCGAGGAGCCGCGGGGAGAGGTGTTCACGGTGGAGAGGCCCGTCAGCACGGTGAGGAGCACCCGCCGAGCCCCGTACTCGAGTCTGCGCTCGGGAGCTTTCAGTGAGTTTGTTCGTGTGTCCAGGGCCAGTGGACGAACCGTGAGCGGGTTCTGGTGTTCTCCTCCCGGGGGATCGACTTCCGGACCAGACATCTGATGAATGACCTGAAGAACATCATGCCTCACAGCAAAGCTGGTAACCTCCAGAAACTGCTGCAGAGATCTGCTCCGTGTGCTTCTCGAGCTCATCTCTGCCGTCTTTTGTCTCCTCCTCCTCAGACACAAAGATGGAGCGCAAGGACAAGCTGTTCGTGGTGAACGAGGTGCTGCTGCAGAAGAAGCTTCGGCTCTGGTTGGTTGCTCTGAGCTTTGCTTCTCACCTCTTCGTTCCTGTGTGTGTTCCAGGTGTGTGAAATCAAAAACTGCAACAAGTGCATCTTCTTTGAGGCCAAGAAGAAGCAGGACCTGTACATGTGGTGAGTGGCGGGCTGAGATCCGGTGGCGTATTGTTCGATGTTTTGAGTTTAACGGTGTGATCTGCTGCTCTTCTCACACAGGATCTCAAACGTGCCTCACGGACCTTCCGCCAAGTTCCTCGTTCAGAATGGTAATGACCGCTAACTGGTTCAATGGGCTAACATAAGATTATTTGAACGCACCTGGTGCATCCTCTGGCTCTTCGTTCTCGGGACTAATCACAACGATGCAGCGGGAGCTTCTGGAAAACTCTTGGAACAAAGCGTTCCGTCTACGAATGAAAGCGATGCTTTTGTGCGTACTGAGGAAAACTCACCCGTTTGTCATGAATCTTACACTTCAGCTCACGGGGAAGGGCGTCGTAAAGTGTCGGATCTGCCAAATGCTGCTGAGTCCTCCAGTGTTCTCCTGCCGGAGACTCTTGAGGAATCAGACGAGAGAAGATTAAAAAAGGAAAAGCAGGGAGTTCGAGGGTCTCCATTGAGCTGAACCAGTCGTCCCCTCAAAGCTCTGGTCCTCGCTGCATTCTCTTTTAGCTGAAGAACAGCAGGAAACGGTGGAACCTCCGCAGCACTTTCTGTTCCACCCCTGAGTGGCGTTTCTTCCCCCGCTTCCAAGAAAACGCTCTCGAGTCATCTGCAGTTTCCAACGAAAGTCGAGGAAAAATGTTGCCAGAGATTCAAAAGCGAAACGAATACGATGAGGATTCGATCCGGAGCTGTGAAATAAATCGATCAGGCGGCAAGTGGCGCGGTGGTAGTCATTCATCCTTTAACCAGAAGGTTGTCGGTTCGATCCCCCTGAGGCACATGCTGCCGTTGAGGCCTTGGGCAACCCACTTCACCCGCGTTGCTCTGTATGGACCATGTGACTGCTGGGTTGTGTTTGGTGGTGGGCAGGGGCCCGTAGGAGCCACGTTCTGTCAGACTGTCCCAGCTGAGGGCTACCAAGGTGCTGCTCATTACCAGCAGAGTGTGACGGAATAATGTTCTGAAAATTGTAAAGAGTCTAGGAAAGCGCTGTATATGTTATTATTATTATTATTATTATTATTATTATTACTGGTGTATCTGTTTGTTTTGAGAGAGAGAGAGAGAAAGTGATGAAAAATGTTTCTGTCTGCAGTTCATACGCTGGCGGAGCTGAAGATGACCGGGAACTGTCTGAAGGGCTCCAGACCGCTGCTCTCCTTCGATCCGGTCAGGACCACTCTCATGATGATTAGAAAGTAGTTGTTGTTTCTCTCTGGGATGTTCTAACCCGTCAGTGATGTTCTGAGAGGTGAAGGAACATGTTCTGAGATGAATGATCCTAACGAGTTTCTTGTGCTGTTCTCCAGAGCTTTGATGCGGAGCCTCATTACGCGCTGCTGAAAGAGCTCTTCACTCAGGTTCGTTTCGATTCTCCAGCTCTGACCAGGTTCTTCTCGAACACTCTGTGGTGTGATCCGATGCTCTTGTGTTGCAGATCTTCTCGACCCCGCGGCACCATCCCAAGAGTCAGCCCTTCGTGGATCACGTCTTCAGCTTTACCATCGTCGACCACAGGATCTGGTTCAGGAACTATCAGGTGATGGTTCTCTCTCTCTGTGTGTCATGCGCAGTGGTTTCAGAGCACTCACGCCTCCTCTCTTGCTGCTCCTCAGATTATTGAGGAGGATGCCTCTTTGGTGGAAATTGGCCCTCGCTTCGTTCTCAATCCAATCAAGGTTTTCCAAGGAAGCTTCGGTGGTCCAACGCTCTACCAGAACACACACTTCCAGGCACCAAACCTGGTGAGAACATGCGAACATGGAGTGAGTGAGGAGCTGCAGGAGAACCCTCGCTCTCGAACCACAGAATGATTGGCTGATGCTGAGTGTGTGCTCCGAATCCTAGTAGAAATTACTGGGAGGGGCATGAATGTGTTGTGGGAGGGGCTTGAGAATGAATGGGAGGTGCTTGGGTATTTTCAGTGTTTATTGCTTTAGGGGAAAGGGGTTTGGTTTCCTGCCCCATAGTGTCTCACCCCACTCTCGCTTTTCAGCAGCGGCGTCTGGCTCGTCAGGCGTGTGCCGTTCGCCAGCAGCAGCGGCAGCTAGTGAAGGAGCTGCAGAAACAGAAGCAGCAGGAGGAGACGCAGATGCTGCCCCAGGACGTGACGGAGACTGTGTTTGTCACTCCACCTGTCTCCAAACACACACCCGAGGACACACAAACACAAGATAGGGGAGCGCGGGAGCAGAGGAAGAGGAAGAAGCTGAGCGAGCTGAAGAAGAGGACGCTGCTGAAGCACAAACACTGACGCTGAGCACGCTCTCAAAGATGAATCCTCACGAACACAAAGAGTTTATATTTTGTGCTGTTAGAGACCGGACGGTCACAAAGCTGAAGTTTGTGTTTCTGGTCTCTGTTCATCCCTGCGATCTGGTGTCAATAAAGCCTTTTACCTTTTGAGAACATTCCTTTGTTGTCAAGATTCGTTTAATTCAGACTCTTTCATAATAAATCTTGGCCATTAAAGAACAGCACTAACTGAGTTTCCGTTTTCTTCGAGAAAGCTGCATGTTTAAGGAAGTACAACGTTTAACACTTCCGGAAAATTTTAATTTTAACTGATGTAAAAGGTGTCGTTACACAAAGGAAGTTTTCACCTTTGCTAACTGTCAAGAATAGTTTTAAGAATTTTAAACACGGCGTTTCTACACGAACATTCAACCAGAAAAGGGTTTCTCGCGAGACTGCGGGTAGGAACCTCTTTTGCCCGGTCGCAGTTTCTGGCCGGAGTGAGGCGTTCGGGGACCGGAAACATGGCGTTCAACTTCGGCGGCGCGAGTGAGTGCATTTTATTATTATTATTATTATTGCTAGTATTGATACTAATTGTAGCAGTCATCGCAGGAGCACGTTGATATTTTCACACATTTCGAGTTAAACTGGCAGCAGCGGCCCGTTTATGCTCTTGCCGATAGTCTGGTTTGAGAGAGAAACTGTTGAGAATCACGGTCTCTAATCATCTTAGCAGCCGAAGAACCTCCAGCTCCTCTTAAACTCGTCATCATCAGAAGGGTTTATGAGTTAACGTTACTCAGGTTTCGTTCTCAAGCCAGACTGCTCAGTTTAGTGTCCTGGCTGCAGCCGCGTGTTTGTGACTTGCTTTTGTGTTTGTGTGGCGAAGACACCCCCGGCTTCTCATTCAAATCATCCTCATCTACACCGTTTGGTTTCGGCTCCGCCACAACCACCACCACCGCCGCCGCCAGCAGCACCACGGGCTTCGGTAACTCTCACAGACATTAATCTCATTGTCGTCGTGGAAACCGTGCTCGGATTAGGATTGGTCAGAGAAACTGAAACACTTTTCATGCAAGGAAGGATTATACTGATGCATGGCTCGGCGTTTCACTTCCACTGCCCAAACCCTGCACGAATACACACGTCACTCTTGTTGTCATGGTTACAGGTTTAACCGGGACCGGCTTTGGAGCCCCAACTACAACAGCAGCGTCCACAGGGTTCGGCTTCGGTGCTGGCACCACAGGTGAGCGAGCCCGAGTCTCTTCGAGCACCTCCAACAAACACCTAATAGCTCGAAGAAGAGCAAAAAAATAGAACCATCCGTTGTTCGAGCGGAGCACAAAGATCCTTAGATGCAGATCATTAAAAAATGAAACTCCGCTCTCTAGTGTTTCTTAAGGGGTACTGCATGCATGATACCCTCGCAGGCTTCGTACCTGCTGTAGCGTAAGAGTAGTCCGAGAACCCCATCAGTTTTCTTCCTCGTCTGACTCTCCTCCTGATTGGCTGGTTTGTGTTCTAAAGTGGCCGGGGAGTGTGATCTTTATGGCTGGTAATCCTCGTGAGGTGTACACTTGTGTCATGGCTGGGGGGGGTTGTATTCACACATCAGTCGCTTGATCTGACCCCACTTCCTGTTCCTCGTCAGGTGGAGGGTTCGGTGGGTTTGGGACCTCCGCCTCCAACACCAGCTTCAGTTTCTCCACCCCAGCAAACACAGGTAAGTGGTTTCTCTTGAGCACGTGTCTGCACCCCAGGGCTCTCTGACGTGTTTGCGTCTGCAGGAGCGAGTCTCTTCAGCTCTCAGAACAAGGGCTTCGGGTTCACCGCCGCGGCACCAGGAGCTGGGTTCAACGCTCTGGGCTTTGGTGGCTTCTCCGGGCTGCAGAACTCTCAGGTGCAGCCAGGTGAGAGCGGTCGTGGTGGGTTGTCTGATGATGTAGCAGCGGCATTGGGACTGCAGCGCCTCTCTCTGTGTTTGTGCACACACAGGTGCTACGGCAAACGCCACCTCCTCGCAGCTGCTGAACACGGCGAGCGCTCTCTCGGCGCCGGCCGTCCTCAATGATGAGCGGGACTCTCTTCTGGCTCGCTGGAACCAGCTGCAGGCGTTCTGGGGCTCCGGCCGCGGCTACTACAACAACAGCCAAGCTCCGGTGGAGTTCAGCCCGGACAACCCCTTCTGCCGCTTCAAGGTAGCGCTCGTCGTCAGCTTCGGCTTGCGTTCGGTGAGCGCCGGGTTCATGAGTCTTCCTCCTGCAGGCGGTGGGCTTCAGCTGCGCTCCGGACCTGAAGGACGAGGAGGGCTGCGTGGCTCTGATCCTCTCGAGACCTGAGGCGGAGGTTCGCTCGCAGCAGCAGCAGCTCGTCGAGTCTCTGCACAGAACGTTCGGAGGAGCCCTTACCATCAGCGTGAACGTGGAAGGAGTGCGGGCGCTGCCGGACGACCAGTGAGAGCACGCCCCGGCCTCTCTCTCTCTCTCTCTATCTCTGCCACAGAGCCCTTCACCCTGTGTCTGTTCTCTTTAGGACGGAGGTGCTGATCTACCTGGTGGAGCGCTCTCCTAGTGGAAGCTCCAAGCGCATCCCGGCCTCCACCCTGCAGAGCTTCCTGGAGCAGATGAGCGTCAAGAGCCAGCTGACTGCGCTGGGCGTGCTGATGAGCGTGAGCCGCACGGCGCTCTCTCACGCGCAGATCAAACAGCTGCTGCAGAACCCCCCCGCAGGTACAGAGCCATCCACCCCTCCCGGCCGCTCGCGGTTGCATGCGCTCACTAAGCGTCTCTGCGTGCAGGTGTGGATCCGATCATCTGGGAGCAGGCGAAGGAGGACAATCCCGACCCGGAGAAGTGCGTGCTCTGCTGCGGACGTTCTTCAGCTTCTTCCGTGTCCTGACGGACTGCTGTGTGTGTTCTGCGCAGGCTGATCCCGGTGCCGATGGTGGGTTTCAGGGAGCTGCTGCGGCGGCTGAAGATCCAGGAGCAGATGAACAAGCAGCACCAGACCCGTGTGGACGTGAGTCTCTCAGACTCGTAATGGTGGTGAAGGAGCGCTCTGATCTCCTGTGTGTGCTTCAGATCATCTCCAATGACGTCAGCGAGCTGCAGCGGAACCAGGCCACGACTGCAGCCAAAATCACCCAGTACAAGCGCAAACTGATGGAGCTGTCGCACCGAGTCCTGCAGGTACGAGCTCCCCTTCAGCCTCACGGTTCCTGCGCGGACCTGCCGTGACCGGGATGTTCTCTGTGAGCAGGTGCTGATTCGTCAGGAGGTCCAGAGGAAGAGCGGCTTCGCTGTGCAGCTCGACGAGGAGCATCTAAGGGTGCAGCTGGAGACCATCCAGTCCGAGCTCAACGCGCCGACGCAGTTCAAGGTCCGCCGCCACGCACACACGCTCGCCGCGACTCTCCCTGGGTCCTCACCTTCTGTGTGTTCCAGGGCCGGCTGAACGAGCTCATGTCTCAGATCCGGATGCAGAATCACTTCGGAGCAGTTCGTGCGGAGGAGCGCTACCGGGTGGACGCGGATCTGCTGCGGGAGATCAAACAGGCGAGTACCACAGCGCCGGTTCCCAGCGGTTCGCTCCTCTCGCTGGAGGCTAACGAGCGCCTTGTGTTCCAGCATCTGAAGCAGCAGCAGGACGGGCTGAGTCACCTGATCAGCGTCATCAAAGATGATCTGGACGACCTAAAGATCATTGAGGACGGGCTGCAGGACTCGCACTCGCAGACCCGCAAGATCAGCTGACGCCCTGAGAAGCACCGCCCGCAATGTTTTTACCGTCTCTAATAAAATGTTCTGAAACCACGGCAGCGTGTGATTTTCGTCATTCGCCGCTGCAGGGACATGCTCCTCACTCAGCTCCTGAGAAGGTTGTGTTTGCTCTTGAGGAGCATCGCTCAGAAGAAAGGAGGCAGTTAGAACGATCGTTTATCTTTTATTTAGAAAAATAAGAAAAGACATGAAGATCTCCTCTAGGTGTCCCCAGCTCCTCGTGCTCTGATGCTCACAGAAGCCTGCACAGATTCATCTTCTCTCAGAAGATCTCTGCTCGCTCTGGATCAGTGCTCTGCGCCGGCTGGACCAGACGGAAGGCCTCCATGAACTCGTTGATGTCGATGCTGCCGTCTTTGTTGAAGTCGATAGAGTGAATGAGGTCCGAGATGCACTGAGGGTCAATCTTCGTCTGAAGGTGAGAGCTGAAGAGCTTCCAGGCCTGGAGGAACTCCTGGTAGGAGATCAGCCCTGCAGAGAGACAGAAGATTGGAACTGCAGAGGGATCCGTTGCAGAGATCTGGACCCAGCCCAAACTCACCTGAATGATCCGTGTCGATCATCCTGAAGATGCTCTCCAGGTTTGAGTGGTGTTTGTAGAGCGTCTCCATCAGACTCGTGTTTGTGATCTGAATGAGGAGGACACAGAGCTCAGAGGCAGTACGGGTGGAGGGGTGGGGGGTAAACATCAGAACCTGACCTCAGTCTGGTCCTGTAGGTCCAAGAGCTGGCTGATCCAGTCCTGGTAACGGAGTGAGCCATCTTCAGTTGTGCTGCTCACCAGCTGCACCCTCAGAACCCGCCATGGCAAACCCAAGCGCAGAACGTTCTCCAGAACATCTGCCCACTGCTTGAGGGAGATCACCCCTGAGGGACACAGAGGAGCGTTAATGTTCTTCCGCAGCATCAGAAGATCGGAGCCATGTCTCTCTCAAGAACCGTCTCCGTCCGAGGGTTCTGCTACACGTCACCTGTGCTCTCCGGGTCTTGCTCCTGAAACTCTCGGATCAGAGAGGATTTATGAGTGAACATCTGCATCTTCAGAGCCTGCAACGCTGCGCGCTCGGTTCTCCCCACGCTGCACACAGAACATCGTTTCAGCCTCGAGAACCATCTCAAAGGGTTGAGGCAGAGCGCGTGCGGACCTCTGTCTGAGGGTGAGCTCCCGAGTGTTCCTGCTGGCCTGGAACTGTCTGCAGTGAGGAACCAGGTCGGGCCCAAGCCGGATGAACGCTCCCCTGTTGCTGCCCTCGTCGTAGTAATTAGAGGCGGAGAACACAGTCAGAACCTGCCACACACGAGATCCGCTGCCGTCAGCTTCGGACCGGTGCTGCAGGGCCGCAGAGAGGAGCACTCACCCTGCCGCCGTGGCAGAACTCGAAGCCGTCGGGTTTGCACTGGTGCGAGCGGATCAGCAGCGTGAGGGAGTGGGTGCTCAGGAACCTGCGCGTGACGTCCGGTCCCCAGCAGCAGCCGCCGCTCCGGCTCACATTCGGGACGCAGCCGTTCTGAGGCATCGGGTCGCTCCAGAGCACATCCACCACCTGGGGGCAGAGAGAGAGAGAGAGAGTGCGAGGTGTTTTCTGTTTCACCGTCAAAGCCTGAGGTTGCTCCTCACCTGACTCCACTCCTCCTCATCCGTGCGCGGTTCCGGCAGGTTCTGCGGGTCAGGTTGAGAGGTCAGGCTGAGTCGGGGGGGTCGCTGAGCGCTGGGGTCTGGAGCTTCTGCCTGGAGCGAGTGCAGCTGAGAGTCCGGAGCTCTCTGTGTTCTCCGTGGAGATGCTCTGCGCTTCCTCCTCTCGTCTTCTGTTCCTGGAGCTTCTCTCTTCTCCAGCGGCCGCAGGGCTGACGCGAACTGAAGCAAACGAGACGACCAGAAGCTCTAGGTTTGCTGGACCAAGTTGAAGGAGAAGAATGAAGCTGAACATGGGATTGTTTGAGGAGCACAGAGGCCTATGGTACCCGGTGTCTCTGGAGGCTGGAGATGAGCTGGAGGTCGGTCCGGTCTGAGACTCCTCCGTGCAGGATCAGGACCTTCTGGTCGATGATGGTGGCCAGAGGAAGCCAGCGGAAGATCTTCTGGAGGAGCTGCAGGATGAGCTTCCCGTGAACCTGCTCGTGCACAAAGAAACCCTTCTTCAACGTTTGAGCAAACGCTCCGGAACACAGTGACCCTAATGGAACTCTGTGGAGCACTAGGAACCATCTCTGCATCTCCTAGAAGCACCAGAAGCCCAGCGGAACATCAAGCTCTCGACCAAACTAACCACAGAGGGCCTGCAGCTGGTCAGGAGGCATGTTCTCATGTTGAAGATAAACCCTGAGCCAGAGATGGAGCTGCCAGAAGGAGACCCAGAGACGAGCTCCAGGCTCAGGACACGAGGCAGGGAATCCTCTTAGGGCTGCACTCTAATCACTCTAATCCTCATTAAAGCTGCTCCAGGAGAAAACAAGCCAGGACTCACCCGGTACTTCCCCAGCACCTCCTTGGTGAAGCCGTACCTGCAGCAGAACGTGTGCTCTTTGTTATTTCTATGTTCCTCCTGAGCGTAGGCCAGCTGTTGTTTGTGTGTCCGCACCTGAGGTTGAGGATGTGGTCCTCGTGGTTGCCACGGTTGAGGTGAACGTCATGTGGATACAGCAGCAGGAAGGCAAAAAGTACCAGCAGAATCTCCATCGACTCCTTCCCTCGATCCACAAAGTCCCCATTAAAGATGTACGGAGCCTCCGGGGATGGGAAACCATTCTGGAGAGCGGAGGAACTTTTCAGAAAACCATGCTTAAATCTCTGGAACCTCCTTCGATGATCAGGAGATGTTTTTAAAAGCCACCAAGGAAGATCTTTCTGCTGACCATCAGAACACCCAAATACCACAGAGACTACCAGAATCTAAAGTCCATCAAAAACTGTAGAAAAACCAACTCACACACCTTGTAGAAGATGAGCAGAAGGTCCTCCAGTTGCCCATGAAGGTCTCCTGCAGGAGGAACAGGCCTCAGCATTAATGATTCACCCCCTAACACTGACCAGCCTCTGGGTCCTCACCACAGATGGTGATCTCCCGGTGCTTGCTGCTGCTGATGAGGTTGATGTTGGGCAGCAGACGCAGCAGGGTCCAGGTTTTTCCCAGCAGCTGCAGCACGTAGCGCGCGTGAAGCCTCTGCAGACAGAGATCCAGCTTGTGTTACTCCAGAAACCTCTCGAGATGTTTCTTCCTTTATCCGAGATGGTTCAGTTCTCACAGTGATGGGCGGAGAACTGATTCATCAACTCATCTGTTCAAACGAACCGATTCAACCGGGAACTGAACCGTCGAGCCAGGGAATTATTGCATCTGGTCCAAATGAATCGAATCATCTGATCTGTTCAAACGAGTCATGTACCCTGTGGACGGGCTTTCTGACTCTCTGTTCAGAGAGGAGACCGCGTGGATCTTCTGTCAGGCCGTGCTCTAATCTGCTCATTCGAAGCCGGCCTCGGTTCAGTTCCGGTGCGGCTTGTACCTGTTTGTTCCGAAAGGCCTCCAGGAGCTCCGTGACTCCGCTCAGGGTCAGGGGGAAGGCCAGATGAGGTCCGCTGTAACCTTCTGGAAGCTCGATCTGCTGGTAGCAGTAGAGCTTGTGCCACTGCAGCTCTGGGAACACGCTGCGCTCGCTCTCGGAGAACATCGGAGACACCGGAGCTCCTGGAAGCAGCACAAGCAGAGCTCCCTCAGCTCATGGAGACGCTGGAACGCCGGGTTGCTTTGGGTCCGTGACTTACGCTGGCTGCTTGCTGGAGTGAAGTGCTCCATCAGAGAGCTGAAGAAGCTGTAGAGCTGGGGACGCGCACACACACACGCACACACACACTCAGGTGGGCATCTCCACACACACACCCCTCCTGACGCTGGAGAGACAGCGGCTGACCTTGATGTGGTCCTGCTGCCCGGAGTACTCGATGGACTGGAAGATGTTCCAGGAGCAGCGGCGGCGCATCTCCAGCCGTGCCACGGATTGCCGGTACCAGCGCTGGATCAGCAGTGCCGCCCGCATCGCTGCAGAGACCGCAGACAGACGCTCATCAGCTGCTACTGGTCATGATGGAGAGAGAGAGAGAGAGACAGGTGTCTGTCTGACCTGTAGCTGCTGCATGAAAGAGAAAAGCAGACCGTTTCAGTTTCAATGACCAAAAACCGACAGGCAGAAAGTGAGGGTTACCTGCAACAGAGATGCTCCCTGCAAACGGAGGGAGAGAGAGAGAGAGAGAGAGGTATGTAATATTTACTTGTGCTGGGGTCAATTCTATTTGTATTTCCTTTATTCATGTTTGCTCCTGAGAGACCTCCTCGTGAGGAGCAGGTTATGCAGATGTTCCCTCACCTCGATCGCTTGCTTTCAGCTTCTGCTCCGGCTTTGATCTGGACCCTCCACATCCCATAATGATCAATCAGCTGTGAACACAGATCACTCACCCCTGCTGAGAGAGAGAGAGAGAGAGAGAGAGAGAAAGGGGGTGGGGGGGATCTCCTGTTCTTGATTGAAGCTCAGTCAAAGCTAGATTTTCTCAGCTTGGAGCTCCAGCTACCACCGGTTCATCTACAAAGATCCAGATATCCATCAGGAGAACAGGTGACCTCCGGGAGCCTTAGGAGGAGCTGTACCCACTGCTGGTGTCTCCTCAGAGTCTCACTGCAGAGAAGCTGAGGAACACCTCATGCTGAAGTAATCAGAGGAGCTGTGAGAGGGGGATTAGGGTTAATGCCTCACTCAACCTCGTCTGCAGCCCAGAATAGAACAGATGGATCAGATCAGATCGAGGGCGAGAGGCTGCTCCAGGACACAGAGCTGCAACCTCCTCTCTGCTCCGAGCAGCTTCTGCATGCACTACATCCACCACAGAAAGAAAGCTCTCGTGCGCAATCCACAGTGGACGGAGAAACTGAAACACTGTTCAGAGTAGAGCCGGAGGTTTGGACGGTGAAACTGAAACACTGTTCAGTGTAGAGCTGAAGGTTTGGACGGTGAGACTGAAACACTGTTTATTGTAGTGCTGGAGGTTTGGACGGTGAAACTGAAACACTGCTCAGAGTAGAGCTTGAGGTTTGGACGGTGAAACTGAAACACTATTTGTTCCAGTTACATCGTCAAACCCCTGCTTGTAAGACCTTTCTCATGGGGGCGACTCGCCGTTGACCTTGAGGTGTCACCGAGTTCGGAACCGAACCTGTCGGTGCCGGTGTGAGCTCATGCTCCTTCAGCAGCTCTGCAGGTGCAGCGAGAGCTTCATCAATGGCTTCCTTTCTTCACGTCTGCCTCTGTCCTCCTTCGGCTCGGCTTATCTCCTGCAGCTACAGTGTATCAGCGCCGCAGGAATGCGCTGCTGTTTTCCTCAAATGCACCTTTCTTCTACACCTCCTCCGGTGGCAGCGAGCGTGTGCTGGACATGAAAACAGTGTGAAGTATTCCAAGGCCGAGCTGAGCGCTGTAGATAAACCTCAGCGTTCCCAGGCCTCTGCAAACACACAGTCTGCTCCTCGCTCGAGCTCAGCATCTCCGTCCTGCGCCGCCGCCGACATGAAGCATCTGCTGCTGAGTCTGATGAGCGTGCTGCTGCTGCGCTTGCCGTGCGGGAGGATGTTTGCTCTGAGGTCATCACCTGAGCTCAACCCTGGCAGGTAAGGGCTGTGGATCAGAAGGTTCCTCAGAAGCTCCCATGACTCGTTCTGGTGTTGGGTGTGAGATCTGAAGCTCGTCTGGGTTTTCTCGTCTGAGAAACCTCTTGGTCGTTTCGTTGTGAGGTCACTAAAGTTTCTGCCTCACGGCGTTCTCTCGAAGCGTGGCTCTCTGCGGGAACGCAGCATTGTTCTGCTCGAGGGGTCTCTGGCTGAGGAGCTGCTTTCTGAGCTCGGGATCATGGATCTCCTCATCTCTGATGCCCTCACTGATAACCTCTATCGCAGAGTGAGGTAGATGGAGATCAGTTCTGCACGTTCTCGTGGAACACGGGACTGTTCTGACTCTTCTCTCCTCCAGAGCTTCCCCGGGTTTGTGATGTTTCTCATAATCTCTGATCTGAACCACCAGCAATCTGAGGAACGAGCAGGATCTCCTCGGAACATCTGCTGGCTTTCTCTGAGTCAGATGTGAAAGCAGCTTTATCTGTGGCTCTGAACTGCAGCATCTCCTGGAGGTCTCACAGTCGGCGGAGGGCTGGCTGTTATCTGGTGTGTGCTTCTGACTCCATGAGAGCAGCTCCAGGAGGTCTGTGAGGACTCTTCTGGAGCTCAGCGATGGGATCCGGAGGAGCTGGAGCTGTGGTCTGGGAAAGCCTCCTGCTCTCAGTCCCAGAGTTTGTGTTCACATTCCTCAGCAGCACACGGTGTGACGAGAGCACCGCAGGCCGCCACCGGAGGCAGCGCTCTGTGTTCCCACACAGAGAGGGGGGAGGGGGTTGGGGCTAGGGGAGAAACGTGGTGAGAAGAGAGAGGGAGGTGAGGTCTGAGCTGCGCTTCCGATCAGTTTGTTTGATCTCTCGGTTCTCCTGTCGCTCCTCTTCACGCAGCTCCTTCTGGATCCTCTTAAGTGGTTCTCAGCTCAGGAGAAGAACGTTCGCTTGTGTTAACTGTGAAAACCTGAGCTTCCACAAGCTCTCCCTCACTCTCTCTCTTTTTCTCCCCCTTTCCTTTTCCCTCACCTCTGCCTCACTCCCTCTCTCTTTCTCCCCCTTTCCATTTCTCTCTCTCTCCTTTTTCCCCCTTTCATTTTCTTCCCCTCTCTCTTTCTTCCCCCTTTTTTCTCTCCCCCCCCCTCTGGCCTTCCCTTTCTCTTTCTCTCTTTCTTTATATCAGAGCGGAGCTGGATGTCCGCGGGGTGCTCCTGGAGGCTCTTAACCTCCAGCAGGAGCCGCGGGTCTCTGTTTCCAGGATGAAGCACCTGAGGGAGCCTTGGAGGAGCTCCGGACACTCCTCTCCAGGTATCTCCTCTCCAGGCATCACGTTCCTCTCAAGACGCAGTGCTGACTCCTGCTGCTCAGCAGGAGGTTACAGTTCATCCTTAGTGAAGCTGATCTGACCCCTGTCTGTGTTTCAGGGAACTGGAGTGCTCCCGAGGACTCCTCCAACTCCACCTGCTGCAGATTCTCCTCACAGATCTTCATGAGCGGTGAGCGAGACAGTCTGATGAGACATGATGGAGGAGGTGCCTGAAGCACCGTGTGACTGCAGAGGTTACGCTGGAGCTAAAGGAAGGTCTTCTCCTCCGTGCGAACCTCTGGAGTCACGCCGACGTCTTGTGGTGTTCATGGTGCCTCCAGCAGAGGGCCTCCTAGACCTGTCTGTTCCATCCCAGATGGAGCAGTTCTGACTGGAGAGAACCTCCCCTCATGGGTCTCTGAGAGGTTCTTCTGAGGAGAGCTTTCCTCAGACTGCCGTGTGGGGGATCATCTCCTGCAGTGGCTGGCGGGTGTGGTGCTCTAACCCTGTGCTCTTCTGTCAGATCTGGGCTGGGACCGCTGGGTGGTGCATCCTGAGAGTGTGGTGTTGGTCCAGTGCCGCTCCTGCAGCTCCGGTCAGCACTCGTCCGAGCAGGTACCGGCTCTCTTTTCTGGAACTCCTCACTTATCTCTGGGTTGTAATATTTCATTTTGTCATTTTGATGGGAAAAGGGTGCGGGACACGCCCACACACACACACACACACACGCACACACACACACACACACATTGCCTCCTCCTGAGGGGAGTTTGGATCGTTCAGTGAACCTGGCGCATGTGTTTCTCCTGCGGTCGATTAGTAAATTACATTCACGTTGTGATTTTTTTTAATGCTGTGTTCTTTGGAGATCTGGAGTGTTCGCATTTGAATCCTTTGCATCCCTCTGCGTCTCCTCAGTGCTGCGGAGCCACGGCTCAGGAGACTGTGCCCTTCATCTACGTGGACGAGTGGAGCAGTCTGGTCCTGTCCTCTGTGAGTCTGACCCGGGAGTGCGGCTGTGAACCTGGAGAGGAGAGCCCCGAGCCCCTGAGCCCTCCATAGAATCCCCCCCTCCTTGCTCACTCTGTGCTTCAACAACCCCTCCTCGCTGCCGGGGGGGGGCAGACTCTGCGGCTCCTGTGACTCTGAAAGTTCTCCGGTAACACGCTCCCTTCTCAGAAGGCCTGAAGTGCTTGGTCTGTCTCGCTCCTCTTCACAGAATTGCACAATGCTCCCTCTGTTGGCGCTGAGTTCAAGGCCGGATCTGTTTTTAGCCGTGGCGTTTAAGAGCTGGCCTGAGTTCAGTGGTCAGCGCCTGTTCCCTGAAAACATGTTGTTGAGCTGCTCTGCCAAAACCTTCCTCTCCGCCACCAGAACCAGATCCGGCCCTGAAATGTTCTTCTCTGAAACCAGGTTCTGGTTAGATGCATGTTCTCCTGAGACGTGCCTCCACACGCTTCTGCAGACAGACAGGAATGATAGGAGGTATCCAACACAAACACAAAGCTAGCCATAATCACCAGCGTTCACAGGGAAGCACTTCGGCTCTGAGAAGCAGATGTCACCCATCCTTGCTCTCCTCTGTACATGTGTCCTCCTCCTCGATCACCTGTAAACCCTGATTGATTAACTCCTGCTCAGCCTCATTAGATCCATGCCTCGTGTTGTTTCATGTTCTATTAAAGAAATCTGTGGTTAAACCGGGAAGTGATGTGCTTCTGTGCTGCGAGAGAGAGTGTGTTCGTGCGTGTGTGCGTGTGCGTGAGGGATGCCAGCGTGAACCCAAGCAACCCTCTCCAGCTCTTCTCATTGGTTAATTTGTGAATTTAGAAACAGAGAGTGAAGGCCGTGTCCGTGTCACAGCTCCATGCCGGCTCTTGTTCACATGCTCTCCATCAGCCGCTCTCTGGAGATCCAGAAAGATGTTTCCCATGCAGGACCTCCACTTCGACGAGGGAGGTCTCCAGGAGGCATCTGTCTCAATCTGGATCTCATTTGCCTCCAACTGTTCTCAAAAACAAATCTTTCCGAAAGAATAGTCGCCACAAACGACATTGTTTCTCAGAGTAACATCCACAGCAACAATCCTTCTGTACTTTTACAAACCTCTGCAGTAAAAATCCTTTCTTTCAAAAGCCACTCGTGATGAACCCTCCACACTTTAATCACTGACGAACACTAATTATGAAACGATTATTTATTCATTCCTCTGATGAATAGCGTTTGTCTGAGCTTTTAATGTTTTTCAGCAAAATAAAATCAGTTTTCCTCCCAATACAAGAGAAATCAAGAGAAATCAGTGGCAAACAAGTTTTTATATATATATATATATTATAAGGTATAATT
Source organism: Danionella cerebrum (assembly GCA_007224835.1). Taxonomy (NCBI): domain Eukaryota; kingdom Metazoa; phylum Chordata; class Actinopteri; order Cypriniformes; family Danionidae; genus Danionella; species Danionella cerebrum. The sequence goes on along the minus strand of SRMA01026939.1, from coordinate 56,505 downwards.
TTTGAAATATAAATGTTTTTCCTTTAAGTCTCAAAATAATGTGTCCCTAACACTTGAAAAAAAGCGAGAGCAAGGGTGGTAATGTACACATGAAAAACACAGTGTGGCATCGTTTCTGATTCTTTTGGACTAATATGTTCGTCATTGATGTGATTATCGGTGGGGCTCGGTTCCGACGCTGCTGCTGCTGCTGCTGTTTCAAGGTTCTGCTGGAGCTTTGCACTCTTGGCTTCGCTGCTGTTTGGTAAACGTGCTTTGGCGCCAATCAGAGAAGTGTTTGGCCGGGGCTTGTTTGAGAAGAATAATGGAGCTCTGAGAGATTAACTAAACAAAAGCTTCGGGGAGGTTGGTCAGCATGAACTCGGATGACCTGCAGCTCCTTTCATCCTTAATGATGCCTCGGTTCAGAGGAGCTGCAGGATTAGTGTGCATGCACAAGAGTCGCGTGTGTTCCAGGGGTTTGTTTGTGCGCCGCGGAGGGTGTGCGGCTGCTGCGCATTGCGCTCTGCGCTCTTCACGCGCTCTCAGATGCTGACGCGAGCGCCGGAGCCGGAGCTGAGCCATGCGCTGCGTGCTGTGTGTGGGTTCGCTGCTCTCGCTCTCGCTGCTCCTGCCGCTGCTGCAGGGGTGCGAGGAGACCGAGCAGCTCATCACGGAGATGCCTGCGGTGGAGGAGCCCCCGTCCGAGTGCGTGCTGACCTGCACGGCGCTCACCTACCGGAGGATCCTGCGCTCCCGGCAGAAGCTCACCGCGCGCTTCAAAGACTCGCGGCCGGGTAAGAGCCCCGAGTCTTTCAGCTCTCCTCAGCTCCCCATCCTGCTGCTGCTCCGGGGAGCCTTTGCGTATCCCCAGGGGCTTTACAGGAGAATCGCGTCTTCTTTACAAATGTTATGATTACGTTATCTCTGTTTACCGTGATCGCCCTCAGTAAACCAGGACAGGTCTTGTTTGTTTTGCCACAAGCAGGTAAATGAGGTTGCTTGCATAATCTGCTTAAGAAAGGGCACGGTCACTTTCCTTCACGTCCAGCCATAAATCTTTGATGGCGCAAGAAACCCTGATCCTCTGGTCGCATGAGAACAAGTCTGGAAGCTCTCCACGGGAGTCTGTCACCCGACACTCGAAGGAATGAACCCTGGTATCTCTGTTGACCTTCTGTGTTAATATTTTTTAATAGTTAATAGTTAATATTTTTCTTCCAGCTTGTCAGGACTGGAACAATTGGTTGATGTTGAAATACTTTTGAGAGGCTTATTTTCTAATGGACAAGTCAGAGCTCGCAATAACTTTTAAACAAATTTCTCAATGTAGGAGCATTACAGCTGCTCTGCTTCCAGGGTTTAGACGTTGAAAACGAAACACCTGCAGCATCTTTCTTTGTTGATGGACTTGAGTCCTGCACTGTGCTCAGATGTGCAGAACCGCTGCTCCTCACTAGTGATCAGATATGGATCGTGTGGAGGCTCATGTTTATTCATATTTTCTGAACTTCAACTGCGTCTAAAGTGTCCCAGAATTCATAAGAAACAAAGATCGTTGGTTTCTGAAATGAAAGAAAGCGTATATGTGCTGCTGTGCTAGTGGCTAGCTGGTGAGACAGAGGCTTGCTATCATGGCTCTGTTTGTTCAGCTAGTCCAGGGTCATTGTTCTGCAGAAGAACTGATAAAGCTCTTATCAGAACTCAAGCTGTTTTCTTTCTGTTAAATGATTGTGCTGAGGCTCAGAGGAGTGGATTTATCAAGGATTTATTCAGCTTTATATTTCATTTTGTACTTGCACTATACGTAACATTTACCTGAGTTGCAGGTTGAATACAAACGTGTGCAGTTCTTCTGGAGACTCGCTACCAGTTCCGCTGTAAAAACCGAGCTCAGGAGCCGGGAGCTAGGAGGAGTTTGTCGTGGTGCAGTATTATCTGATAACCAGAAGAGCCGTGAAAGCTTTGTTTGGGTTTTAAAGTACAACTTAACTTTTGCTTGAAAATGTGCTTTTGAGAAGAGTCAGAGTCACCTACCTTCCTTCGGCAGGCTCTTTATTCAGCTGATCTTTATCCAGTTCCTTTGTTTTCCCCAGTTGTAAGTGGCTTTTAGATGTATACCGTGATTGTTTGACTCAGTGAGGCTTCTCCAAGCTTCACTTTGAACGACGAGGTGTTTCTCAGTGTACATTGGGAGCATACCGCTCTGTGCAGCTTGACCCTTTACTCTGTGTTCTTATTGATGTGCATTAGGTTTAAAGAAAACAGGGGGATGTTCTGTTAATGGGCCTCTGGGTGATTGGTTGGTTGGTCATCATTATCTCTGTATGTAAACCCTATGGCTGTGTACAACACGGACAGCATCAGTGATGGCGCCCATAGGTTAACACTGCAAGTTCACACTGCGCCAGAGTTAATGTAACGCTTTGTGAGTCAAACATCTATAAAAAGGCTTTCATGTCTATTGGTCCTGCAGGTACATCTGGAGAGTTCTGCTGGATCCTCCCGGAGCGCTGTGGCACGGTCTGGGATGAGGCAGTGGTTCTGCTGTCTCTTAGTGACCTGGATGGTGCTGTAGACCAGATCTGGCTCCAAACCGATTCTGCTCTACAGTCAGAGCCACTGGAGCCTCAGGAGTCTCCATCTGTCCTTCCGAACGACTGCGGGCTTCGCTTTGATGTCACGCCTTTGCTGAGAGCCACGCATTCTCACACATTCTGCGTTCAGCCCCTAGGTGTCGTGGGAAACATTTTGCGGTGCCCCCCTGTGCTCGTCACCATCCGTCACACACACAGGAACAACGCTCAGTCCTGAGACCGAAATCATCCCTGAGCGACAACACAGGAGGAGGAATCTGTAGAAACTGAATGAACGCTCTCGTATCACGTGTATACGCTGTTGTTATAAACCTTTCAAACTCATGCATTTCAGTAGTGAACTGATAAAAGCTTTATAGTATAGTTTCTGTGGTGTCTTTTAACACATCAGAGTAATCTCCCTCTGTTTAGGTGTCTATACTCACAAGCACTGTTATAATAAAACGGTGCTTTTACATTTAAAGGTATTTTGATATTAAAACTCTGGAAGCTAATATGTTTGAAAAAATAAATTAAATCTGTTTGAAAAATCTAACGCGAACCAATTGAAATCAAAGCACGTGAAGCTTCAGCCCAACTGGTCTGCTCATGAGATGCTCACTCAGGATCGGTTGCACAGTGCTTGAGATGACCAAGTGTTAGGAGCAGCTGCCTGCCTGCCATCTGCTGGTGGACGATGGATGCACTCAGCATGCCCTGAAGAAGTGGATGGAGCAATCCGAAGAGAGCTAGACTTACAGAAGACGCACTGAAACCATGGGACATCCAGGACTGGAGGACATCTGTGGAAAGGAAAGTCTATCTGGACACTGATGATCCTTGGCTGGTTCCTGACCACTAGAGGACCTCAGATTACATCTTTGAAGAAGTTGCATTTCAAGAGTTTTAGAAATAGCGTTTGAAGGTCCCCTGTAGAGAGCACTTCCTGTTCCTGGATCTGACGTCACACCTGTTCCATGGAGATTAGTCAATAAAGATATGCTTGACTACAGGAGTCTGCTTATTCTTATTCTTTGCTTGACATCCATTGTACTGTATTTAGAAGTTATCTGAGTGCATAATAATATGTGATAAACTGGTGATGTATCTCTGTTTAATAGGTTTCATATTTAGGTAATAATGACATGTTTGTCACCATTTCTATGGTATTTACCTGCGCTGTTTTTAGCCCAGGCATATGTCAATGAAGTGGTTCTTGTAGAGCCACAGTTTAGTTTCAACCTTCGTGAAACACAGCTGATCTCACACTTGAAGTGTCTCTTGTCTTTTATGAAGCTTGTTTAGAGCAGTAACTAAAACCTGCAGAAAGAGGGCCTTTAGAAATTCCTGACCTAGGCTAATATTGAGTCTTTCTTAATAGGAGACTATGGTTGAAAATTGAACAATATAAGTTCATTGTGATTTCTGACAGTATTCTTTAGCTTTCCACTAAGGTGAGGTAAATCGATGGCTAGCCAACAAATAATTACACCCCTCTGAGGAACCAAATAAAAGTGTAATGAAACATAAATGAGAGTCACCGAATGTTTTTTAAGTTTTACTCATATTTTCATGTAGTTGACAGTTGTTTTGCACTATCTTTTAATTCGTTTTTCTGTAGACGAAGCGATTGACAGACCGACCGACCGTTAACCGCGCGCTCATGAAACCACGTGACCGCAAAAAAGTGTTTTGAGCCAAACCATTTATTTCCGAAAGGGGTGCACTTGTCAATTCCCCCTTTCCTGACGAACAGGCAGCATTGACGATGAAATTCACTAGAAATAAGGCTAAAATGAAACGACGCAATAGTGTCTTGCTATTTACAGATTAATACACGCGTTTGTACTAAATTAAAACATGATCGTTTGCAGTGGAACGGTCCACGGAGGTGAGAGCGAGCCGTCCACGTGAGTTTGGTTTAAGGTAAATCGAGATTGTCTACTCCAGTCAGTGATGTTAAATAAAATAAACCGGAGTGGCGTGTCTTCAAAAGCGACCGAGGAGCGGCGGCTTCGGGGTGGATTACAAACCGAGGACAAACGGAACGAACAAGTGAGAATCTCTCCAGGTGTCCGCCCTTCAGAGATTAACTTTTAAACAACGATAAAGTTCATAAATACACCTTAAACGGAAATTTATCGAGAAGCTAACGATAGACTGTAACTGACCGCAGAACGGTTTTCGAGTTGTGTATCATGGGCACAAAGATGTGACGTCATTTGAAACACATATGTTTAAAACACTTTTAAAGAGTGTGGCGCTTCCTCGTCACGTGGCATTAACTCAACATTAGATCATTGTACATTAGCATCACACACCTGTTCCCTACACTCCACATATTAATAATGATGCACATCATAACATAACTGTGTTTGCTTCAACCAAGAGGAAAATGATTTTTTTTCTGCAATAACCATTAGAAGCACAACAGAGGTGATGTTTAGAACCTGTTCTGAATGATCTGAAGTGCCAGAAGGTCTGGATTCACATCTTCTCTGAGAAACTCTGTTCAAACCGGAAGAAATGTTCACACTGCCTCACTTTTATTTCCATTACCTGATAAAACACATGGTCTTAATTTCAGGTCTCATGCTTCTTTTCATAAAGTTCTCATAAAGGTTAGTTTGTACAGATGCTTGGGCCTGAAGCATCTACTGTTTTCAAACATTTACAACAAAGCCCTCGACAACTCCGTTAAAAAAGTAAAGTCAGTGCAACTCCCGACTTTCCGCTGCGTGTTCTTCTGATCTCAAAGATGAGAACTCAAGATGGACTCTGAGATTTTCAGAGCAGTTCATCGACATCTTCTGCCCGTCTTTGGCTCAGCGAAGGCCTCACAAAACTACGTTTGGCACATAACAGTTTGGTCCCTCCTGGTTTTTGTTCCAGCCCTGCTTCAGTACAAACACTGGCAGCTTTAAACAAACCAAGAAGAGCTAATTTAGTAGAATCAGGTGTATTTCATGAAGGTTGCAACTAAACTGTGCAGGACTGCAGCCCTCCTTGCTCACCTCTGAATGAAGCTTGGTATTTGTTTAAAGTTGCCAGTATTTGTTCTGAAGCTCGTGTGTTCAGCGGCGCTCCGATGGAGGACCGGAACCTTCTGCGACGAATGGAGTGCCACCGCAGGAGTCAGGAGATCCAGCCAGAGGAGGCGCCGTACGACACTCTCGCTCCGCTCTTCGGACAGCCCTTCAAGGTGATGGTACCCTTCATCGGTTGCGAGGGCTTTTTCCACACGTACCCCGTAACAAACCATCTGTGGTGGTTTTCAGAGAGTGAAGGCGGATGCGCTGGCGAGCCGGATCCAGATGATGCTGGGGGATTATGAGGACGGCTCTGTAGCAGATCGGTGCGCTGCTACGTTGCCCCCGGCGCTGAGTGCTGTAGCCTCTGGTCCGGCGCCTGAGGCATGGGGCCGGTTCGCTGTGCTCCTGGGGCCTGCAGACCCCCTCTCCCCTCTGCACTCGAGTGATTCGGCCGGAGATGGGTCACCTGAGGGGCGGAGGGTGCCTCCGCTGGGTCTCAAACGGCCCAATGCGCAGAAGCCCACTGCTTACGTTAGGCCCATGGACGGACCTGAGATACCTCGTCCTCCTCAGGATCTGAAGGAGAGCAGTCAGGCTTCGCAGGACCAAAAGGAGAGCACACCAGCTCTGCAGCACCTCCAGGAGGCGAGGGAGAGTTGCCCAGATTCCCCACTTCTACAGGACCTGAAGGAGAACTTCCAAAAAGCTCTTCTGCAGCCGTTACAGGAACCTGGGGCGAACAGGACACCAAGATCTCCCAAGCACCTACAAGACCTAAAGGAAAGCACCCAGGAGGAGAGCGGCCCTCTACAGGACCTGGAAGAGAACGTCCCCTTGCAGGAGTTCGTTGTGAGTGGCCTCACGATCTCTCTCCCTCCGCTGTATTTCTCTTGCCCACTCACTCTTCCTCCATCCGCAGGTGGAGGTGGTGGACGAAGCACGGGATGTTCTGCAGGTCAGTGCACTGTTGACTCTGTGGGACGGGTTTCTTTTGAAGCCTCCTTCTGATCCTGTCCGTGGTGTGCAGGAGATGAGCTCGTGGCCTCGTCTGCTGAGCTCCATTCACAGCCCCAGAACCTTCTCCAGCCCTGAGGTACAGCCCAACCTTTGCTCCCCAATCCCTTGCGAGACTCTTTCTTAACCCCTTCTTCTTCTGCTGCCATCCACAGGGCTCCCCGGGGGTCGTCACTCGCCGTACGTGTGGTCATGTGATGTTTGTTTGGCTCAGTTGCTGTGTTTAACCCTGTTTCCTGTTCTAGAAGCTCATGGACCATCGGCTAGCGTTCCGCCGGCTCCACTGTGAGTATCTTCCTTCTGTGGCTTAACCAGATCTCCAGCTGACATTTACGTCAGGGGAGGTCCTCTGTGGAGCAGGGGTTGGAGCGATAGCACCTCAATAATTACTTGCACCAGCTGCTCCATGTTGCTGGTGTAGTTTCGAGTTTGGGTCCCAGCTGCTTGGTGATGGCACCACTTTAATCTTCCTACCGGTGACACCGTCCCCCCAGCGCTGAGGCCTTTAGCTTGTGATTGGTGCATACACAGTCGGTGTTTTATTTGTTTGTTATGCTATAAATGAAATGCTCCTCCTCTCATGCAGCTAACGTTCACCTCCATGCAGCTCACGTGTTCAGAGCAGTGAAAAATGTTCAGGCTGTGGGAAAATGCAAGGAAAGTTTGTGGCCTCAGTGTGCGATGGCTTTGAAACTGCCGTCAGAGCTGAGGAGCAGCACGCTAGTCTCGTGCTCCGTCTCCTCTCTAGGCCTCGGAATCCTTTGTTGCCAGTTTATCTCCGTTTCCGATGAGTCGGCCGACATGAATAATTCTTTTGTGATCCCGTAGCTCCAGCTGCTCCAGTGACGACAGCTCAGACTCGGACAGTGAGGCCAGCGGCAGCCCAGGACCACCAGCATCTCCAGAGCAGACACACACTGGGGTGTGTACACACACGTTTCTAAAAGATGTGTTCATGTTCGGGAAACGTTCTAATGCATTTGTGTCCCGATCCGGCACCAGCAGAGCCCTTGGAGCCCATATGGTATCCACAGCCCGGTCTCGCCCGATCGCCCTCGCAGCACGACAGACACTCATCAGATCTCTGAGATGACACGAACAAACACCACACAGAACACTCGCGGTCTAGTGGAGAAGAGAACGACAGGAACATCAGACGCTCCGCTGAAACCAGATCTGAAGCACTCGGAGCACCGCGACACAAAACTCCTCAGCAGCTTGAAGAGCACCGGGATCAGACACAGTGCGATGAAGGCCTCGGACGCGGAAGAGAAGCACTCGGAGAGGAAACACAGCGAACAAACGGAAGTTATGATGGAAGTCACTGACTCGAAAATGAAACCCAGCCACTTGAAACTCTCCGAGTCTGAAATTCCTGACGTGGAACACTCCGATCTTAAAGTGATGAACTCGAGAGTGAAACGATCAGACCCAAAGTACCACAAGAAGAAGCTGTCCGAACTCTCCAGCTCCACACACTCTGACGAGGAACTCTCCGAGACGGAGCACTCTGACTTTACTTTGAAACGTTGTGACTCTGCCTCGAAGCACCGCGAGGTTAAACACACTGCACTGAAGTTGACGCTCCAAAACCCAAAAATGAAATCCTCAAAAGCATTGAGTTTAAGAGTAGACAACGAGGAACACTCCAACGCTAATCTGCCTCACACTGGAGCTGAACTTCCAGACACAAAAGTGAAACACTCTGATTCTAAACGTTCTGTTAGATGTTCAAAAGTTAAAGACTTTGACTCTAAACATCTCAAATGTAAAGAGAAACCCACACACACACAACCGTCTGATGCGAAGCCCTCTCGTCTGCTGGTTAAGATCCCGCTCAAGCTGCTCTCCAGAACCGCTCCAGAACCTGCCAGGAGCGGCCAACCATCCTCTCAAAAGAGATCCGTGAGCACAAACACCCACTAGAACACTTTCACTCACTCTTTTATCATTGGATCACACAGGAACATGAACCTGGACACGCTGCTGACGTATTCCACTGCTGTTTCTGTGTGTGCTTCCAGAAGCCTTCTAAGAAAAAACAGAACCCGGGGAAAGAGGGAAATTCGGCCCGAGACGGTCAACCAGAGTAAGTCCGAATCCATTGCCCTCGTCCTGACAAAGCACATGTTCATTCTACTACGAGATAATTCTTCTTTAATTTGGTCTTCAGTCCTTTTCACTGTGGCCTGATCCACAGCAAGCATCTGTCGTACAGTTTAATGCTCTGAATGTCTCCATCAGATGTTCGAAAAAGATTGAACCCTCAATGAAGAAGAGCGCTACGTTTCAGCTGAGCTTCAAAGAGGCACCAGAGAATCTTGTGAAGAAGGTTAAGATAAAAATGGAGGGTTCCGGGAAAGAGAAGAAGAGAAAAACGGATGATTCCAGAAAGGAGAAGAACCAGAAAACGCAAGATTCTGGGAAGGAGAAGAAGAGAAAAACGGATGACGTTGGAAAGCTTGAAACACAGAGGAGCTCGGAAACTCGTGGACAGGTAAGCGGCAGAGTCTGGATTGATGTGTTTGAGCTCAGAGGTGAAGAGAAGTTTGGGTTTCACAGAAAACCAGCAAGAGCCGCAATGAGCCGAAGAACCCGAAACCATCTGCAAAGAGAGCGGGAGATGTGGTGGCTCTCCAACAACGGTCTGTCCTGCTCTCGCACAGCTTTTCAAAGCCGCGCTCACTCTGCAGATCTGACCTCTCACGTCTCATCTGATCCTCAGCCAGGGCTCGGTGGAGGATCACCTGAGGGAAGCCAAAAGACTGAAGCACCAAGCCGACGCCATGGTGTTCCTTTTGCCTGATCTCGAGCGTTATCGTGTTTTCAGTCGCATGCGTATTCATTTTCGCTTTCTCAGCTGGATCGCTCCGCTAAAGCTCTGCTGTATCTGGAGTCCGCTCTGGAGTTTGTGGAGAGTGGCGTGGCCATGGAGTTGAAGCCGGAGTCTCAGACTCACAGATCCGCCTTCACCATGTTCTCGGAGACGCTGGAGCTCATCAGGTGCTCAAACGCTTCTCTTCCTGTCGGTTCGAAGTATGAAATATGTAAATGAGATCGTCCTGCAGATAAGCTCCCGGGGGTTTGAGGAACGATGAAGATGACGGTGTTTCTGTGTGTTCAGGTTCATTCTCAGACTCAAGGACTACACAGAGTCTTCAGCCACTGCCCACGATCGGGACTTCTTCATCCTGTGGTGAGATCTTAGCCTCGAGCCGTTATTAGCGGGCTTTCGGAGACCCGTCACAGTGTTTCTCCTGCAGCCTGCAGGTCCAGGCTCTGCTGCAGATGTTCATGTTCCGCTTCCAGAGAGAGTCTGCTCTGGGATACTCGCAGACGCTGATGCAGCATTTCAGAGTGTGTCTCCTAACTTTAAGTTCTGCACTGCGTCCTAGTCTATGATGGAGATGTTAGTGAGGTGTTGTGTGTTTCAGGGCTCCTCCTACGCTCCCTCTCCATCCGCTAACAGGTGAGTCTTTTCACCGGGATCGGTGACCTGTCAAATAATCATAGAGCCAAGAAAGATCCACGTGTTCTCCCTCCTCAGCTCCAGTGGGGTTGCTGTTCCTCGCTGTGTCCAGCAGATGACTCTCTCGTACCTCAGCATCACAGCTCTGTTCCTGAATGCGCAGGAGAACTGGGAGCAGGTGGAGCGCCTCACAGAGTCAGGCAGCGGTGAGGAAACATCTGCTCCTTTTGCTTTGATCTACTCTTGTTCTCCTTGGGGAGTAACGAAGCTATAGTTCTAATTTCAAAGCTCGGCAGAGTTCCTTTTCCTGATGCCGTGACGGTGATGTTTGCGCTCGCGTTGTCTCCAGGTCTGAAGCTGGAGCTGGATGCTGCTGTTGGTTCTCTCAGCCTCTCGTCCTCCATCACCTCCCTGATCGTATACGCTCGCCTCGGACTCCAGCGGCTCCAGCAGAAGACTCGCGCTGAAGATCAGCCGGCCATTCCAGACTCGCGATGTGTGCGGATCGGACGAAGTAGCACTTTAATTTCTCTGACAGCGCAGCGTCACTGGATTTGACTCCTCCACGAGCAGCTCTACTGTCTGATTGGTCGCCGCGCTGTACGATCAGGTCTCCTGATTGGTCGAACACATTTTGAATCAAGTACCCGGATGAGGATTAGTTTATTTTCGACATCACAGCGTTTTAAGAGAGCTCAGGTTGTTTTCTTCGAGCGTGACGGCTGAAACTAATTTGACCATTTTTTTCGGAATTTAAGTTTTTTTTGTGTTGGAAACAAATAAAAGACGTAAGGTGTATTTTGTGTTTGGTCCTTTTCTGTCAAGATCAGAATAGAAATGAAAAGAAAAGAAATCAGTTTTTTCATTACACCTCCATCGCTCCTCTGTTTTTTTTTTATTTATACATGTAACTCTTAATCTTCGGAACAGTTAAACGCCTGAAGCTGTAGAATACAGTTTGTGATCGATCTAGACCCGGCCGAGAGCAGGTCAAGAGCAAGAACAATGACTTTCGTTCTCGCTGTAGTTGCTCTCGTCTGTTATTTTGTTTATAAAGGGAAGTATTAGTAACAGTTTTTCTGCGTGTGCCAGGGAGACGTTCATGATTAATTATTGACCATTTTGTTTTAAAGAGGCGATGTTAGTTAAAATAAATGAAATGAAGTGGCGTGGCTGCTGCAAACGCTTCCATTAGAATCCATTTACGTCGCATGGACCTCATCGTGTGAGAATTAACGTTTCGTTTTGTTTTGTTTACCCTTCGCGGTGCTTTCTCTCCAGATGCCTGATGAACGATAATGTCACGGAGCGGTTGGTTCTGTGGTTCCGCCTGTGCTCTTCCTTTCCTACCGGAGCCATTGATGGATCTCCTAGAGCAGCTCGTGGACCATCATTAGGGTCTGTGGGAGCCTTTCCCAAGGAGGACAGGGGTTGATGTCTCCTCGGGTGAGTTCAGGTTCTAGATGGCAGGAGTTCCACGAGGACTCTAATAATCTGCTGAGGACTTGGTTCAGGGTAAAGGGGTTTATTCCTCCAGCGCCTCAACACAGATCAGAACTCAACTCTAAGAACATCTGCAGAGATTCATGAGCAGAACATCTGATTGTTAAAGAATGGAGCACGTGTTAGGAGTAAACATCACAGTTCCACTGAAAGAAAAAGGGAGCAGAGGACTACTCTCATTCAGGTTCCTTCTGGAGATCTGAGAGAACCTCCTCACTTCCTGCTTCATCAGACAGCATCTCGATTGCAGCTTCTGTGGAGAAAGCAAACAGCAGATGTGAATTTTTTTTTTTTTTTTAAACGGAACGCTGTCCTGTGGGAGGTTTGCTCATCACACACCTCCTGCGCCGCTCCTCTTCTCCTGGTTCTCTGCAGGGGTGAGCGCGCTCAGATCCAGGTAGGGTTTGGCTTTGCACTGGACTCTCGGTTGCATTTCCTTCTGCGCTTGCTCTGGAGGCGGTGGTTTCCTCTGGTCTTCTTCCCACAAGGATCTTGTACTTGGTAGGTTCTCCTCCCAGGCTGGGCACTGCTCGCTGATCTCCACCGGTAAAAACTCTTCCTCGTCGAGTTCCTCTTGCTCCACGAGTGGCTGTGTATCTTCTCTGAAGGACACTCTGGGAATCCTGAAAACCTCCTCTTCCTCCTCCTCATCCTCTCTGTTCATTTCAAGAAACTCACGAGGGGAGGAGGATGCACTGTCTCTGAAGAAGTCTGTAACCTCCTCCATCACAACTCCTCTGTCTTCACACAGCTCTGGGAATGCAGTGAATCTTAAAGGTTCCCCCGGATGCTCCTCAATTCGAGGGTCACTTTCTGCTCCGTAGGTTTCTACTCTCAGCGCAAACTTCTCCAGGTATCCCCGATCCTCTCTATCCGACTGCTGGCTGTGGAAGGATCTCTCTGAGCCATTATCTCCATCGTCCTCCTGCTCCGGGGCCTTCCTGCTCCCTGTGGCCTCCGAGTACAGATCCGAGTAGAGGAATGCTAGAGCCTGGGGCTCCTCCAGCAGACTCTGGTCTATGATTTTCCCGGATCCTTCCGGGAGATAGATTGGCGTCAGGATGGAGTCCTCTCTGGAGAACAGGACCTCCCCGCTGTGCTTCACAGAGCTTCTGGAAAACTCCCTCCTCCTGTCTCCAGCGCTGGGAGAAGAAGCTCCCGGATCTATCTCACCATAGAAGACATCATCCAGGTGCTCTCCAGAGAGATCCAGCAAACTCTCGCCTGAGGAGATTCCTGCAGACAGGTGAAGAAGCAAAGCTGAAGGGATCGGAGCAGTTCTCATTTCAAACCTTGTGACATCACTTCCTGTTTTTTGGTCAACCATCTGCTTTTCTCAATGCGGACACAAACCCTGAAGCTCAGCGCTCCAGCAGGCAGAGATTTGATCCAGAAAACGGATATAATCAAATCAAAAACAGGAAGTGATGTCACAGGAGTTCAAAAGCTGGAAAGGCATGAAGTTTTCCCATGGTCTAGGAGAGCGCGTCGCTGGTAAAGATCCTGGGTTCGGAAGCAGGAACTCAGGATCTCTTTTGGGTTTGCTTCTTGAAAGCGTTTTGGAGAAAATCCTACTTCGGTGTGATGTCTATTTTCAAACAGTTGCCGAGAGATCAGGGACATGTCATGGCCTTAAACAAACGCCGTAACTTCCTTCGCCACGAAATCCATAGCCTTTTATTCGCATTATTCTAGATCTCTCATTTCCTCTTCTGGCCATGGTGCACACAAACACACACACCCGTCTTCATAAAGCTAAGCTAATGCTTATAGGATGACCTTTGAGGAGGTCAGGGGCTTTTCAACTTTGTCATCACTGGAATGTGATGAGACAGGAATGTGGTTCCTGCAGACCAAACAGAAGGAACTTGAAGAACATCATCCTGCGCTTCCTGCTCCTTTACGTCTGTTGCATCCCTTTCCTGCCTGAACGGAGTCCAGAGGTGCTTTTCAGAAATCGTAGTGTGTCCGGTTCCTCCTGGAACACAGCCACCGCTTTGGTCTCAATCCTGTTGCTGTTGGCTCGGAGCATCTTCAGAAGAAGGTTCCTGCTGCTAGTCGATGGTCAAGGGAGAACCTCCTGCAACTGGACCCTCCCATTCCAGCACCTGCCCTTTTATAACCGTCTCAGCAACCGTGAACCTCAACTTTTACTTTTAACTTTAACTGACCTGGAATCAGCTCTGCTTCTGAAGCATGAACCCTGTCTTCCTCAAGCTCTTCAGGGATCTTCTCTGTGGTCTCGTGTTTGGGTTCTTTCGGCTCTGTTCCTGACGGAGCCTGGCTGTCTAGAAGTGTGAACTTCTCAAAGTAGTCCTCACTGGAGACCGCTCCTCTGCTCTGCCGAGGACCGGTTGGAGTTAGGAGAGGCTGTGGAAGCATGGATGAGATCACCGCTTCAGCATGGTCCTTCGTAATGAGTTCTGCTCCTTCGGGTTGAGGTGTCAGGTTAATCTCACTGAACTCTGTGTTTTTCTGCTCCAGATAGAACAGCTGGTCTTCCAGACCCCTGCTCTCCTCCTCATCCATCATGGAGATCCCATGTGGAGCGATGATGTTCAGGATCTCTGAACCTTCAGAAACCAGACTGAAGAGCGTCTCCTCTCCGGTGTGCTCTCTTCTTTCCTCTCCCCCTTCAATCGTGCAGGTGTTTGGGAGAGCCACCTCCACCATGGCAGGTCTTTCAGCTGCAGCCAGGATCTCCAGGCTCACCTGCTTTCACAGCAGACACTGATTGATCACAACAGGGTTCAGTCAGAGCTTCCCTGAGACAACGATACTGAACTGACCTCAGGAGCGCTCCTCTCCTTCTTCCTCTTCCTGCGGCTCATCATCTCTTCGTCCATGATGAAGAGGATCTTGCCGGCAGATGCAGGAGCGACTGGGAGCGTGTGAGTGTGGACCGGAGTGTGAGCATGAGTACGAGCGGTCTCCCAGGTGATGGTGCTGTTCTGATTCTGGAGGGTCACCATCGAGAAGCTCTGGTCCATCATGAGATACTGAAGCTTCGGCTCCTCTCCTCCAGCCTCCACTAGAGCTCGCATGCTCGATGGAGAGAGAGAGAGAGAGAGAGAGAGAGAGAAAGAGGAGACATTATTTGAAATGTTTATTTCTAACCTATTGTACCTGTGTTTATTTCATCTTAAACCGCTTTTGGACGGTGAAACTGAAACACTGTTCAGTATAGAGCCGTAGGTTTGGACGGTGAAACTGAAACACTGCTTTACCTTTCATTAATCTCAGCGGTAAGACATAGAAAACACACGCATCAGAGAGAAGCTGAGTTCCGTGCCTCCCAAACGCTCTAGACTCGAATCAAGTTCCGGATCAAAGGACCTCACTGTACCTTGGTTCTGTGAATTTGTGAGCTAACCTGGTGCTCAGATCCTCCAGTTCATCTCTCAGCTCTTCTTCTCCTGCGTCTGTTTGCTCCTCCAAGCTCAACATCTGCATGATCTCCATGATCTCAGTCTAAATTTGAAGTAGAACGCCTTTAAAAGGTATAGCAGTGTCCTCGCGGTCGTAGGTCTGGATTTGCTGGTATCTTTCCTCTGAGGAGGTTTTCTCTGCTCAGCAGGATCTCAAAATAACCTGGTTTCTCTTTCAGCTCTGAAAACGTAGCGTGTGCTCGGCCTCGGGTGTCAGTTCTAATGGAGGAACTGCTTCTGGGGGTTTCTCTTGATTTCGGATTGATTAGTGGATCTAAAGATGACTTAGCTCTGAAGAGTTTGTTCATCGGTTTCTCTTGGGGCTCAGGATTCCAGAAAAGTTCTGAATTAGAGACTGTGAGTCCAAGCTCACAGAAATGAGGCTTGTCATTGGTTAAATTGGATCAGATGCGTATCTGTTATTTGTTTCAAATATCTTTGTTTTAGATTTTATTTGTTGCTATGTATGGTTTGGCTGTGTGGTTAATTCAGTTTAGCTTTAATGTTTGTCTTAAAAGATTCCACAATCTAGAAGCTCACGAGGGAACTCTGTTCTGTACGCTTTATTGCTCGCTTCGCCGTCGCTGATGAATTTCTAGGTTAACGATTTCCTCAATAATATTATTATTGGTTCCTATTCAGATTTCACACGTCACAACAAGGTGTCTCTGCTAACTGCACCGTTTCTTTATTTTTATTTTGTTGAAAATCAGTAAGCCTGATAAATGCTGTGTACATGGTCATGTGAAAGTTTAGGGGAAAGTATGCACAATATTTTAATTCTTAAAAAAAAAAAAGAATTAAAGAATCCTCAGCTGAAATGAACCATCCAAACACGTAAACTTTTATTATGATTAATTATTTATGATTTATGTAACAGTTGAATACAGTGATCTAGGTTTGAAATGTGTTCTTTTTATTCCGATTACTGACCATTCTGAGAATAAACGCGGATTGCAGGGCAAGCCTTTTAACATTGAAACACTTGACCCGACTCTATAAATATATTTGAAGAGATAGGAATAAAAGCATTCGGACTAGGAATGAAAACATTTAGAAATATCTTTGTCTAATTGCACTAGTAACAAACTGACTTAGATATCCAAGTATTGTTCTAATTATTATAACTCATTTGAAGTTATATCTGCTGTAATAAATAGAAGTATCTCTAAATCCTTTACGACTAGTCATAAATCTATTTGCAGATATCTCTAATTATAATTGCGCATATACAGCGTGACGTATACCTGTGACGTCATTTCATAGGTTTTCATAAGGTTTTGTCTAGTCCGAATATAATTGGAGATGTCTGTAGTTAATTTTCTTTCTTGGGTTGGGAGAATCGAAGATTAAAATATATTTATCACTAGTCAGAATACAATTGTTCCCATCTTTAAACATATTTATTCTAGATGGTCAGGTCAGATGTTTAAACGTTAAAACACTGTAGCCGCCGTCCGGAAGTGACGGGACACACGTGCGCTGTCGTGACGTCAGAGTTGAGCGTGGCGGAATGGAGAGCGACGCGATGACGCCGTACGGAGATGATGAAGATGATACGCGAGACAGAAGGACGGAGAGACAGCTGCGATCCACAGAGATGCCGATGATCCGGCTCTGATTTGAGGATCATCAGCTGATTTCCTCCATCTTCACCATGAGCGAGGAGCATCTCCATCAGGTCTGAGTGGAGCAACGCGAGCAGCAAGATGGGGTAGGCTACCGGGATTATCCGAGTGTTCTCCGAACTCGGGAGATTATTGATGAGTGATCAGCAGCTGGATCTTTCATCCAAGGTCCTCCGTGGGCCGGGTCAAGGTTTCTCTGAGGAGCTCTTCTAAAGCTGGAGGTTTCTCCTGCTTTCTGGCTTTTGGTCAGTGAAATAGAAACAGCTGGAGAGCTCTTCGGGCAAGCTGTTTGTGCAGAGGAACAGGGTTTGAGAGCTGATGTGATGCATCAACCAGAAGCATATCCAATCTTCTCAGAGCAAAGGAGAAACCATGATTAGTTACGGAGTAAAGCATCAGAAGATCTTTATTTTCCATCCGTTTATTTCATGTTCAAGAATCTGTGTTTCACCAACCTCGGATCATCACCGTGAAGAGTTCTCCTGCCTCTGCTAAACATCTCCAGACACTTTTGTGCAGCAGCCAAGGTCTGGAAGCCACAGCACATGGCACCAGCAGAGCCCTGAGATCCTAATTAGATTCACACTTGCTAACAGAGATGCTATTCTCCGGCCAGAAGTGGTTGCTCATCTTTATCTTAGCCGTATCCGACAGAGAAACGTTGTTTCTTTAACGTTACATTCTGACTTTAACAGAAAAGAGCTCATCGTATAAAAAATATGGACGGCATGACTCCGCCTACTGCCATTGGCTAATACAAAGCTTTTTTCGATCTGGACTGGGGGCCGCCATTGACCGGCGCACACCTTTGTGATTTCAGAGCACCGCCCTGAATTTAATGACAGAGAACTCCGCCTCTTCTTTATAAACAAGAATTTGAAGCGTAAACGATCTTTCTCGCGCCGTGATGTCAGCTGCCAATCACATGGTCCCGCCTAGTTTTTAGGGGAAATTTGAGCCATCGTCAACCACACAAAAATAAACTTGAGCCAAGAAAAAAATATTCTTGGAGTTTGTTCACTCTATCAATAATTTTTGAAAATCATTAAAACTGTTTGTGTGAATTCCGTACTCTCTCAGAAATAATGAATACAATTTGGGTTTTGTATTGGGCTGGACTCGTTCCGCCGCCGCCACCGCGGTCTGGCTTCATGGTGGGCGGGTTCAGGGATCGATTGAGAAGGGCGCTTCGATATAAACAATACTTTCGAAACGCTACCAGTTCCTAAATGTACCACAAATAGAGTGGTGTACCGCACTCCCGCAGGGGAAATGTATAATCAATCGATATGTTTCATCGTTCCGCAGCATGACATCATCCAGTGGTTGAAATAAGATCAATAACAATTGAACAAACCGAGCTGCCGTGTGATTGGTCGAGTGGAGACAGCAGATGGAGCAGCTCACCCTCGACCTCTATGAGCGAGGAAGAGGTCTGGAACCTGAGGTTGCTGAGATCTACAGCCAGCTGCTGGTGACTTTACAGTCGAGGAGAGTCTAGAGCCATCAGCAGAAGAACCAGAAGATCTCTGAGTGAACATGTGCTCATCACAGGACCAGGATGTTCTCAGAGAGAGAGGAGTTGGAGTGCAACCCGACCATCCTCCAGCTGCTAGACACTCAGAAGAACCCAGAGTTCTGGAGCAGGGGCCTCCTCAAATAGCTCTGTGAGGAACAGAAGCTGATGCGGGTTCCTGAGCTGCTCCTGGGGTGAATAAGAGCTTATCTTCTCTCAGAGCATCACGGAGAGCTTTGCATGCTGGGATTTCCCTGAGATCTGGCAGACGGCAGCTGATAACTCTTATGTGGAGCGCAGATTAACTCTAGTCCGAGACTAAAGCTCTCTAATCCAGTCAGAAGGAGGAGGAGGAGGAGGAGGAGGATGGGGCTTTCCCAGCTTGCCCTGGGAGCAGGCCTTGCTCTCATCACGAGAGCGTTCGTTGTCATCTTCTCTAGAGTGAGATGAACGCCAGCAGCTCAGATCCAGAGCCTGGTTCTCTGCTGCAGACGTGATGGTGGTGTTCATCTAGCAGCAGCTGGAGCTCTCGATGATTCCAGGTGGTGTCCTGCTGGTGTAGAGCTGACCTCCTCTTGTGTGCGTGTGTGTGTGTGTGTGTGCAGGGAGCAGCCGATCTTCAGCAGCCGAGCACACGTCTTCCAGATCGACCCCAGCACTAAGAAAAACTGGCTCTCCTGCAGCAGCCACTCCGTCACCGTGTCCTTCTTCTACGACAGCACGCGGCACGTCTACCGCATCATCAGTCTGGATGGCGCTCAGGTGTCACGCATCACTTCCTCTGCTCAGACCGGATCTCCAGAGCATCCTTGCTAACCCCTGCTCATGTTTCTGCAGGCCGTCATCAACAGCACCATCACCCCCAACATGAGCTTCACCAAAACCTCGCACAAGTTCGGGCAGTGGGCAGACAGTCGCGCCAACACCGTCTACGGCCTGGGTTTCGGCTCCGAGACACAACTCAACAAGGTGCTCGCCCTAGAGCTGCCGGCGGCAGTCTACGGCCCTGAGAGTCCGTCCTCAACCCGATGCATTCGTTTGCTCTTAGCGATTCACTTGAGAGCGAGTCGAATCAATCAGTCCGGTTCACTTGAGAGCGAGTCGAATCGGTCCGGTTCACTTGAGAGCGAGTCGAATCAATCAGTCCGGTTCACTTGAGAGCGAGTCGAATCAATCAGTCCGGTTCACTTGAGAGCGAGTCGAATCAATCGGTCCGGTTCACTTGAGAGCGAGTCGAATCAATCAGTCCGGTTCACTTGAGAGCGAGTCGAATCAATCAGTCCGATTCACTAGAGAGCGAGTCGAATCAATCAGTCCGATTCACTTGAGAGTGAGTCGAATCGGTCCGGTTCACTTGAGAGTGAGTCGAATCGGTCCGGTTCACTTGAGAGCGAGTCTAGTTTGGTTCGGACTGTTTGCTGTCAGCTCATGGTCACCTCCACTCCCTTGTGCTTCTGCAGTTTGCTGAGAAGTTTGCAGAGTTCATAGAGGCGGCGCGGCAGGTGAAGGAGAAGTCTCAGGAGCGGACGGAGCTGACGGGTTCACCTTCTCAGGTAAAGATCCAGCTCCAGATCTAACCTTGGTCTCTCTTCTGTGTGCTCCTGGTAACCATCTGCTCACTCTCTCAAGTGCAAAACCGTCTCCTGCTTCCCTCGCCTGAAGGTAAGAGAAGCAAAGCTGAGCAGACCACCATTAAACCCGATCCGCTCCCTGTAGTACCCCGTATCAGATCCAGATCATCTCCAGCTCGTCCTGTGGTGGAATCGAATCCTCATGGTCTGCAGAAGGTCAGACCCGTACGGTTCCCTTCAGCCGTCATCAGTCTGGGTTTAGCAGCAGATCTGAGAGCAGCGGCTGATGGGATTCGTACGGAGCTCTCTTCTGAATGTATTTCTGCCGTTTAACTCCTTCTCTCCTCTGCCTCAAGCAGCTGCGGACTCCTCTGAAGGTGAGAACACATCTCTCCTTCAAATCCATCGAGCGTTCTGAGAGGGAAGGGGATTGTCTGAGATGGACCTTCACAAACATTGCCGATATTTCTGTTTTTCTGTCACATGTTCCCCTCGTCGTGAAAAGCTCGATCAGCTTTCTTGAATCCGTTGTCAGATGTTGATCGCTCCTGATGTTTGGACCGTGGATTGAAAGCAAACGCTTCGATCGGTTCCATTAATCATAAAATGTGAATGAAAGCGATGTTGAGATCCTCCTGGTGCTGCTCTGCTCTGATGCTGCAGTGTCTCTGTGTGTTCTAGGAGCCTGCGGTGGATCCTGAGAGCATCAACGGCACCGAGGAGCAGGAGACCCCGGAGAACAAGCCTGTTCCCCTCCCGCACAGGTCACTATGCCGCTAGGATTCAGATCAGAGCGATTCGTATTGGAGTGATTCAGCTTAGAATGATTCAGTGAGGGTCTGATTCAGTTCCGAGGGGGGGGGGGCTCTGTGTTCCATCAGTAAGCACTGGGAGGCGGAGCTAGCAGCTCTGAAGGGGAACAATGCTAAACTGACGTCGGCGCTGTTGGAGTCTACGGCCAACGTGAAACAGTGGAAGCAGCAGCTGGCGGCCTATCAGGAGGAGGCGGAGCGGCTACATCGACGGGTCAGCACGCGGCTCACTTCCTGTCTCAGAAAGCTTTCTGGAGTCTGAGGAACTCTGTGTTGGTGTCGCTCAGGTGACGGAGCTGGAGTGCGTGAGCGGACAGTCCAGCAGCATCCGGTCTCAGAAGACAGACCTGAACCAGACCATCGAAGATCTGCAGGCCCAGCTCAAAGCCAAGGAGGAGGTGTGAGCTCTCTCTCTCTCTCTCTCTCTCTCTCTCTGTCAGAACCAATGCACACAGTCTTTCTTTCTCATCAGGAGCTGCAAAAGCTGAAGGAGGAGGTGCAGGAGGCCAGCGCCCTGCAAGCACAGAGAGATCTGCTTGCTCAGAAACTCCAGGTGAAGTTCTGGTGCTCAGCACAACACCTCCCTCACTGGGAGGCGCTTTCATGGGGTCTAATACTGTGTGTGTTCAGGAGACGGAGCAGAAGAACGAAGCTCTGGAGTCCCAGCTGCAGGATCTGGAGAAGCAGCTGCAGAAACACAAGCTGGAGGAGGAACGCTTCCACCAAAACCTCCAAACGGTCCTAGAGGCCCTGGAGATGAAGATCGCGGAGCTGACTCACATACGACACACGCTCAACTCACTCATGGACAGCTAGAGACCCCCTCGCAGACCTCCCTGACCCGACGTCACTGTGAGCGCTCCTTCCTGTCTGCCCCAAATTAGGGGTCACTTTAGCACACCTCCTTCCTGCCGATGAGTTCTACTCATCTGCTGTACGATTAATGTCTATGTTTGAACCACCTGACTGCTCCGTCTGGAGGTTTGGCCGACACTGAAACTGAACCCCGACCTGGTTTCCAGCTCTACAGTGTTTCAGTTTCACCGTCCAAACCTCCAGCTCTACAGTGTTTCAGTTTTACCGTCCAAACCTCCAGCTCTACTCTGAACAGTGTTTCAGTTTCACCGTCCAAACCTCCAGCTCTACTCTGAACAGTGTTTCAGTTTCACCGTCCAAACCTCCAACTCTACACTGAACAGTGTTTCAGTTTCTCTGTCCAAACCTGATTTTTCCAGTATATCTCTGTAGATGTTTATTTTTTGTATTGTGGCAAAAGCTGTTGTTATTTTTGCATTAATTATTTATTAAAAGAGGAATAATGATATTCTCACCAGGTGTTTATCAGGTTGTTTTATGCCAAATTTGTTCTGGGTTTTCTGCCCAGGTGCATCATGGGAAACTCAAGGGCTCGCACTGGTTTTACAGCGTTGTTGTTGTTGTTGTTGTTGTGTGTCTGAGGAGAATTTTGAAAATAAAGGAACTCCTGCATCACAAGAGCCTCTCCTGTCTGTCGTCTCGTGAGGGAGGAGTCGAGCCTCTATTAGCTGATGAATATTCATCAAGTGCTAATCGACTCGTGAAGCGTGCAATCGACCAATCAGGATGAAGGAAGAGACGCTGGTTTGCTCTCACAGGTTTTTATTTCCGTAAGGAGCGAGTGTGAAAAGTACAAAGCGTGTGGGGCGAGGGAAGCGGAGTAATGTTTCGTGTTGAAGCGTAACTCAATAAATACAGCTGTCCGTTAGCCGCAGACATGCGATGGCTTTGCTAATGCGCTACATCGTGTCTCGTCTAGTGATGTTAATAACAAACAGAAGAACGGCGAATACAGTACTCGTGATGGTCGCCGGCAGAGACCGGATGGTTGGCAACCTCGAATGATTGAGAGTAAAAGCAAACGAGAGAAAAACAGAAGCGAGAGCGTTCAGGAGGATGATCCGGATCGTCGGGGTCACGTGATGAAAGGCTGTCTTCTCTGTGTCGCCTCACACGCACTCCTGTGATCATGTGACCCCGCGGACCGGCAGCGTCTCTGAGTCTCAACTCTCCCAGTCCGAGTGCGTGGTGGTGTGTGTCTCGTCCTCATCCTCTGACTCCGGCGACGCCTCCTTGATCCTCCGAAGGGCTTCGTGGATGCTGCGGGTCAGTGGGTCCGAGTCCTGCAGGGAAGCGTTGGCTCTGCGCTGCTGCTTCTGAACCTTCCGCAGCTTCACTCCCTTCCGGATCTGAGCCAGAATGTTGTTGGCGTCGTCCTCGTCTGGGTCCGGAGCCAAGACTCGAACCTCTGCCTTTCTGAGATGGAAGCTGCCGCGCTTCAGACTGGCCAGAACCTCATCCATCGGGGAGCTCGCTGAACCCAAAGAGAGATAGAGAGAGAGAGAGAGAGAGAGAGAGTCACTCTGTTTGATTCGTCTTTCCAGATGACTCTGGTTCATGTGATTCACTCATATTGACTCATTTGAACACAACTCTTTGTTCAGCTCAATTTGACTTAATTGAACAAGATTCTGATCAGTTTGATTCAGTTGAATGAATCAGACTCAAGTTTGACTCAGGTGAACAGTTGGATTCAGTTGAAGGTTGAGGGAGTAACGCAGGAGTGCCTCACCTCTCCTCCACTGACTGCTCTCCAGCGAGCTCGTCTTCCTCAGTTTCTTCCTGGCGTTCACCAGCTGGCTGCTGTCAAAGAAGCGAGCGCTGAAGGAGGCGAGGGGACTCTGCTGCCGCTCAGAGTTTGAACCAGATACCACCAGCTCCTCCTCTGGCTGGCTGAGAGGAGGAGGAGGAGGTGGGGGTGGAGGGGGAGGAGGAGGAGTGGGAGAGATGGGCGATGTGCAGGAGTCTAACACTACAACCAGCTCCCCTGACACAGGGAGTGAAGCAAGGGGCGTGGCCTCGGGGATAGCCGCACACTCCACAGGCAGAGACAGGAAGCTGGGGGGAGGGTGGAGCGGAGGAGCTTCGTCCGTCTGAACGCTAGCCACCTGCATGTGTGGCTTTGGATGTTGAGGCTCTGTGCTCGTTTGCATATCCATCTGTGAACGCGCCTCCTTCTGCATCTTCGTTCTAGAGAGCGCCAGCCGCTGACGGGTTGACTTCAGGGTCACCTGACCTGGGTAACGCTGCAGGAGGAACGAGAGTATCTGGTCAGTAAAATAGAAACACCAGCACCGAGGTTTCACAACAGTGAATGTGTTGAGGAGCGATACAACTGTTTATGATTGAAGGGAGCGGCCACCAGGGGGCGCTCTCCCAGGAGCCGCTGATGGACTCTCAGGAACACTCTCCTGACCTGTTTGAAGCTGCGCAGTCGGTCTAGTGTTCTCTGCCTCTCCTGACTGACCCTGGAGAGTCGCTGCTCCTCCTCCTCCTCCTCCTCCTCCTCCTGCACACACGAGCGATCAATGACTCTCTGCGTCCTGTTCCCCTCGATGCATTTTTTTTTTCACATTTTCACGACTCTGCTAAGAAACCTGTGCCTTTCAGAGGAGACACTCCCCCCCCCCCACTCCCCGTGTGACGCTTTACCTGCAGCAAAGCATGCTGGGAAACACCGTCACCTCCGGCCTGACGCTGCTGCAGCTTCAGGGTGTGGTTGAAGATGCAGATCTCCTGGTAAAGGGATGGTAAAGAGCTAGCGTTAGCGCTGATGATGTTAGCAGTGGAGGCTCCGGTCAGGAGGCCGTACCCTCTTGTTCTTCAGGGAGGCTCTCTTGGCGGTGATGCGTCCTCTCCGGGACTCCAGCTGTCTGCTCCTCTGCTGCAGCTGCTCCATGTCGTGTTCCACGCTGGCATTCGGCGCTGCGGCGGGATCCCTCATGGCGTCGGGAGACTCGAAGGCGTCGTAGTACACCACCTCCTCCTGCCGCTCTGAACACACGCAGAAGCTCCGGGTCAAGCTCTGCTCCTCCGCGGGGATGCAAGCGATAGTGTTCGTGTGGGTACCGCTCATCTGTCTGCGCAGGCTCTGCAGCTGCGCCGTCAGTAGCTGCTCCTCGTTCTTCAGGATCTCCTGCTGGATGTCGTAGAGCTGCAGCTGAAGCTCATAGTAGAGCGCCTCCAGCTGGTCCAGGCGCAGGAGAGCATCTTCACCGCCTTGCAGAGCCTGCATCTGAACACACACGCGCACACGAGGGCTGTGTAAAGGAGCAGGTCACTGCCGAGGAGCTGCAGAGGAGGGAGAGCGTACCTCCAGACGCAGGGTGTGCTTCCTCTGCTCCAGACAGATCTCCCGTGCTCTCATCAGCTGCAGCGTTTCCCTGCAGTGAGCGTGCTGCAGTTTCTCCAGGCGCTGCACGGCCGCGCTCCACGCTGACTTACCGAACTTCCTCTCGTCTGCCCGCATTCGCTCCAGCATCACTGAGCCGCAGAAAGAGAGAGAGAGAGAGGGGGGGGGGGTGAGGGCAGGACGCGGCGTGAGGGCGAGCATGCCGTGTAGGAGCCAGCAGACGGCCGTACTCTTCTGAGCGCGTGCAGTGTTCTGGAAGTATTTCACCGTAAGCTCCTGGATGGAGAGCACGGCGCCGCCGGCTTTTCTCTGCCAGTCTTCATCCTCTCTCCTCAGAGCCTCGATTCGACGAGGACCCAGCCGCTCCGTCTCCAGGGAGATCTGCACACACAGTTCACCGGTTACTTCCTGTCGGCCAATCCGAGCCGGCCTTTGTTCTCCAGGATTTGCATGAAAGCAGAGCTGTATCTCAGACTCGCAGAACCTGAAAGATCACTTCCTCAACCGAAGACAGAGCCTGATTTACATACAGGTGACAGATGGAGGGAGAGACAGAGGGAGGAGAAGGAGGAGGAGAGAGGGAGGGAGACCTTGATCTGCTGCCTCCGCAGCATGGACAGCTCTCTCATGTCACGGAAGGGCTGCAGCAGGTAGTGGTAGAGCTCTGTGGTGGCTTCCTCCAGCTCCTCGTAGGCCTGGTCCTGCTCCACGTAGAGCTGCAGGAGCTCCACCATCCGCTCCACTGCCCGCTGACGCTCCAGGAGCTAGAGAGAGAGAGAGAGAGAGAGAGAGAGGAATGAATACCTTCATCGGGTGAACGAGGGACTCGAAGATGCTCGCTCCCTTTCGGCCACAGTGATCGATCCAGAGCAGACGCCTCCTGACTTCTGTGAGAGACGCTGCTCCTTCGTCTCCACTCTGATCCCATAGATCATGTGACCAGCCTCCCTCTCTCTCCCTCGTTACTCCGAGGACTATTAATGCGGTGAACGGACAGAGCAGCAGCTGAAGGGGCTCCGGTTTCCTCCGGCGCTCCACAGATGGAGCTTGACTCACTGACCCGCATCCCAGCCGAGGAGAGCTGCGGTGCTCGGGGGTCGGTTTACCTTTGAACAAGCGGCTCCCCCTGTAAGAGGAGCCTCTGCGCTCCTAAACACAGAGTTCAGCGCGGCACACAGCTCGTGTTTCTATTTTACTGACCAAACCCAGGCATGTGTGTTGATCCGGTGCTGTAAGGGCCTAGGCCCCGCCCATCCGCCAAACGGTTACTCTAGAACCGCTCCGCTCTCGGTTTCCGGGGTTTTGGTTCCTCCCACGTTATATTTCTGAGCTTTGCGAATAAAATATTGTTGTTTGTTTTCTTTTTTAATCTGTATTTCTCTGATTCTTTTCAGCTGTAAAGCACAAAAAGGAGTTGCGGACCTCCTGCAGGTGTCTCTTGGCTCTCTGCAGCACCTCCTCGTAGCCCTTCTGCCTCAGCTCGCTCAGACTCTCGTAGTACTCCTCCTCCGAATCCTCGCTCTGAGGGAACAGCACCTGGGAGAGGATCTTCCAGCCGCAGGTGTCCAGAGCGTGACCCAGGTACACCTGCAGAGACACAGAGCATCAGCGGAGCCTCCTCTCGCTCCCGCGGGAGACTCCCCGGAGCAGCCTGAGTTTAGGTGGGGGAGGCACATCTGGAGCTCCAGTTCTAACACTGCTAGGAACCGTTCTAGTCACTCCGGGGAACTCCGAGTAAAGGCGGATGCGGGAAGCGGTCAGTTGCTCACCTGCAGCTGGAAGCAGAGCGCCTCCTCTCCGGTGACGGCGGACGGCTCCCCGGGGAAGGCGGGCAGGCACGGCTCGAGCTCCGAGCTGACGGCGCAGAGCTGCAGGTGAACGGCGCGGAGGTCCCGCAGCGAGAAGAGCGCGGCCCAGCTCGAGTCCTCACGGGCCTGCAGCTCCGAGTCCTCCGCCGCCTCGTCGCCCGCCGCCGTGTCCAGCAGCTCGAGCTCGGGGATGCTCGGGCTCCTTCCCGCCGAGGCGATGCTCGTTTTCCCGGCACGGCTCGGGCTCTTCCCGGGCTCGCGGTGTCCGTCCCCCGTCTGCTCCCGCTCGGCCGCCTCGAGCAGCGAGTCCCGCGCCGCGCTGCGCTTCTGAACGGTCCGGTCGTGGCACGTGACCGCGAACTTTCCTTCGATGTCGTTCCACGCGACGATGAAGACGAACTTGTGCTTTTCCTTTTCCTCGAACACGTTCGGTCGCACCGAGACCCATCCGGACTCGAGCGGCTCCTCCATCGCGGAGAAGAAAGGAGCGGAAGGCCGGACTTTAACGGCTCTAACGGAACTCTAACGGCCGTCCGTTCAGAACAACAATAGAAACCTCGGGGGAGAGCTCCGTCCTTCAGAGCGCTCGACGCTCCGTGTTCGTACCTGCGCGCGTCGCGTCACCTGCCGTTCGCGAGGCCCTGTGTCCGTTAATCCGCATCTTTAACATCTTTATCATCCGCGATGTTTCTCATCCGACGACAAACTAGTGCTGACGTCACAGAGAGGAGGACGTAAACATCTGCACGTGGGACACGCAGCAGGCGTAATGACGCAGGCAGAGACGCACGGGACGTTCTCGGGAGCGGCGCGGGATTCGGTAAAAGTGTTTCCCGCGAAACTTCAGCTCTCAGCGATCCATGAACGCACCGGGAACCTGATCAGAGATCGGTCAAACCCAACGCTGCAAGCTACAGGATGACTGCAGCAGAATAACGTTATAAACCCCCGCCGGTAACTTTACCGCGTGCGCGTTTTCCCCGAAATGAGTTTATTCTACGAACGAGTGAAGCATGTCGTTTTTACTCTTTACAGTGATGATTAAACACAAATCACGCGCTCATCAGAGGGAGGAGCCGCGCTCCCGCTGCTCCCCAATAGTTCGCTCGCTGCCTGAGATCACCTCCATCTTCTTTGAACCCGTCCTAGGCCCTCAGGGTTCTGCCGGTGCCAAGAACACTCACAGAACTGATGGCCAAACAATCACAGAGCTGCATTCACTCAAAGCCCCCCCCCCCACCCTAAATGAAAAACGGCTGGAATAATGACAGAGCGGGATGCTGATGCTGAGGTGTACTTTATTAATCATCACAATGAGAAGAACACTGGAGTGCTGTAAACATCTGGACATCACACCAGAGCCGTGGACAGGGGCATCAGGAGCATCTCACACACAACAGATGCACACAAAGACATCACCACGAGACAGATCTGATCGTTTAAAACCTGGTTCCAAGCTGGTTTATTGTAATGTGTAGCGTGGTCATCTGGTCTGGTGCTGCTCCGGTCGGGTGCAGGGGATCAGCTGATCTGAACTACAGATCAAACTCTTGAGCTGCTTTGTGATGGGAGCATTATTTACATCAGGCTGCTGGGCTGGAGCTGATGATCTCCAGTTGGTGTAGCACTCCCAGGGGAGTTTGATGGACAGAACGCTCATCGTTCTTAAAGCAACAGCTCACAGAAACAGATTGGATCGGACCGGAACGGTTGCTAAACCAGAAGAAGTTGTGAAGAGAAGCTCGCCGGGCTGACGCTGATCGTGCCGTTCTTCAGAAGTTCTTCATCTCACGTTCCGTGTCCCCAGATCTCCTGTCTACCGTGTGAGTGTGTTTCTCAGTGTTTCTCGTCAGCTTTCTCAAACAGCGGCTTGAGCTGCTCCTGGGTCGTGGCCTCCTTCTGCTGCATCAGGAACGAGTGACCTTTAGTGACTCCCCAGCCGTCCGGGAGAGAGAGCGAGGAGGAGAAGGGTCGACCGGACGAGGGTTTGAGACGCTGCCAGTAGTCGCGGCGTGCCCTGGAAAACCGATAAACACAATCAGGAGCAGACCGTCAGTGAATCATAACTGACTCGAAGGAGTCGCTGAATCGACTCAACTGATTTCAAGTGAATCGAATCAACTGTGTCACTCACCGGGCCCTGACCCAGGGTTTCGTGTGCATCTCCAGGCAGCTCCCCCACAGTCCGTGTTTCTGGGAGGCCTCGGGCAGAACGCCCCGCTCCTGGCTCAGCTCCTCGGCGATGGCTCTGATGTGGTACGGTTCGAACCCGCAGCATCCGCCGATCACCCTGATCCCTGCGTCATAGGCCTCGCGCGCGTACTGCTGCATCTCCCAGCGCGTCAGGATACGAGGCTCCAGCGCTGAGGGAGAGGAACAAACTCGTGTTGAGGCCAGCGCAAGGCTTGCGTTTCGAGTCCCGGCGCTTGAGTGCGTGTTTACCGAAGGGGAACTCTGGCAGGTCGATGAAGCCCTGGCAGTTGCAGTCGGGCGTGTGGTAGGCCAGAGGTTGGCTCATGTAATGAGCTTTTAGTCCCGCCTGCTCCACCGCCGCCTTCATCAGCTTCACCGTCTTCACACACGTCAGCGGGTCGAAGTGGCAGTTCACCCCAACAATGTCAGCGCCTGCAACACACGGCACCACGATTAACCCTGTACGCATCAGGGGGAGTGCTCGTGTGTGTGCGTACGTCAATCAATCAATCAATCAATCAATCACAGCTTTTACATGAGCTGAGAGCGAGGCCAAAGTGCTTCCCATAACACGTAGAGACACAAGGGAAACCAGTCCCAGTGTTTGTGAGCCTCGTTTCTGAAGGACGGTTCTACAGAACGCACCTGCTTTCACCAGTCGCACGGCACACTCTCCGGGGGCGACTCCGTGCATGTCTCCTTCAGGTCCTATACACATCGTGGCAGCCACTGGTTTGCCAGTTCCCTTCAGAACCTGTACGGCCCACTCGGCCTCCTCCACATGCTCAAAGTACTGCAATCAATCAATCAATCAATCAATCAATCAATCAATCGGTCGATCAATGAACCGGTTTGAATGTGAGGTCATTCTAGCTCAAAGCACGTTCTCCCTCTACCTCAGCGATGAGCAGGTCGACGTTCTTGCGGATGAAGACGTCCAGCTGCTTCTGAAAGGTCTTCTTGACCTCGGCTTCGCTCTTGCAGCTCAGGTAGGAGGGTGTTTGGGAAACCCCTCCGGCCACTAGAGCGTCCCCCTCGTTAGCCACCTCCCTGGCCAGGTCACAGGCCGCCTCATTGATCTGCTGGCCCTGGACACGACACACTTCTTCATCATCCTCATCCTCACGCTCAGAATTTATTTGCTGCTCTGGGAGAATTCTCTACTCTGTTCAGTTTTACTGCTCTGCTCCTCATATTTGCCTCTTAATTCTGACGGATGACTCCTCCCTCTCGTACTGACCCACTTACACAAATGTACTCCTCCCCTTCTTTCTTGCAGGAGACAGCCCCGCCCACACTGACATAACTCCTCCCACACTGACAGATAAACGCAGGAGTCTTGTGAAGCTAACCCCTCGTCTGCTCTTCGGCTGAGGAAGAAGGTCACGAGCCCTGCTCTAACAGCTCCTGCTAAGGGGAGATGATGAAAGACAGAAGGAGAGGTTCTTGCTCACGCTGAAGCCCAGTTTGTTGCCTCTGTTCTCCAGCTTGTCGTCGCTGGCGTAGAAAGTGAAGGTTTGCATGATATTTGATCCGGCGCGCAGGAATTCACGATGCAGCTGTCGCACTGTCACAAAAATGACAAATCACTTCATTAGAGAGAGAGAGAGAGAGAGAGAGAGAAAGAGAGAGAGAGAAAGAGGGAGAGGGAGAGAGTCCTGATACCAGAACCTCTGAGGAACCTGCGGGGCTCTCTGAGATTAGCTTCAGCGAGTCTCTCACCAGCCTCCGGGTGCTCAGCCGCTGCCTCCGGGGTCCAGGGTCCGGCCTTCACATATCCACGCTTTTCCAGAGCGAAGACGAAGCCTCCGTCCCCAATCACCACCTCCCCTCCAGCCAGACGCTCCAGGATGCCCTGCGCACACAGAGATTGTGAGCTTTTGCTACAGCAGAACAACACTCTTTCGGTGCAGCTGACCCCATCCCCCGCCCCCTCAGGATAAACGATAAAAAATAAATAATCAAAAACCATTATTTTAAATAACATTAGCCCCAGACGACTTTAATGCAGCTGTCCTCTGGGGGGCGATAGAAGGACTTTGGTTTCACCCTCACAGACACAGAGCTGAAACTCCGCCCACTTTCCACAGAAACTATGTGCGACGACACAGACTCTTCTTCCCCAGCGATGCGATGTTCGGAACCTTACCAGCATTTTCTGAAATGTTCTTGCGTCGATACGAGAACACGCTCATCATCTCTGTTCAGCTCCTCTGGGATCAGAACCAACATGGTTCTAGATCAGAAGAACCTTCTAAACAGGACACTAATCTGATCTCGTGGAACCAGACAACACAAGGTTATGATTCCAGGGTAGAGAGAGAGAAGCAGAGCAGGAGGATTGGTCCCATGAACTATCTTTCTCCTCCACCCCCCACCGCAAACACACTAGTGCGCACACACACACACACGCACACACACACACTTTCTGGACTGCTCTGCACAAGAGCGGCTCCGGATACACACACTCTGAAGGAAAGAGAGAGAGACTCACGCGTTTGGATCCAACCGGTGCCATGATGATCTGATCAGACTCTGACGGAGAAGGAGACTTCAGCAGAAAGAGAGAGACTGCCTCCGGACGGACTCCAGAGGAGCTTATAAAGGGAGAGAGGGAGGGAGTGAGAGAAGGAGGGAGGGAGGCTGTGGCGCAATGATCTGAACCCTGGGCAGAAACACTTTTCTGGGGAGAGTTCCTCACAGAAGCAGAACGTTCTGCAGTAAAGCGTTCAAATCAATCTTCAGAGATCTTCCTATTAATAATAATAATAATAATAATAATAATAATAATAACACGAGCTTCCAACTCTGTTCTGGAGTCAGTTTGAAGGCCGCTCATGGACTCAGATGGAGACTCTCAGATGGAGTCACATGAGGCTGATCAGCAGAGCAAAGTTCTGGGGTTGTCCTCTGTTAACCCTGGACTGATCAGAGGAGATCAATTGTTTCGATCAATAGAGCGTCTGCTCCTCTGGACTCTGAGGTGAGCTTTACTCTCTGATACCAGCGGTCACATGACCCGAGCTTTAGGCTCTGATAGCAGAGGTCATGTGACCGCAGGAGCAGAAGGAGGCTCTCCGATCTTCATCCAGCTCACCGTTTCTGACTAAAACCACCTTCTGACAGATTTTCTCTCTTGTGACGAGATGTTCCACAAGATCCTGAGATGGGATCACCAGCAGTGAGGGGTCAAATACTTCTGCTTCTCAGACTCAGGGCTGATGATTGATGGAGATCTTTATCAGGGGTCAACTCCGAGTCTGAGAGGAGGAAGAACATGTGATCATCCCTCGTTTAAATTTTGTTTGTAGTTAATTGTGATTTTTGATTTTCTTCGTAACGAGAAAAGAAGTCAGCGATGAACGGAAACAGTTCTTCGATCCTGAAGCAGCAGTAACTAATTCCATTCGAGGGAACTCCTCCGTCAGAGAGCTTTCCCCTCTCGCCATCTTTGTTCTCGGAGTAAACGGGAAACAATTAGCGAGCTGTTTTCAGCTGTTTGCTCCGCCCACTAACACTGATTGATAGGTGGACTCCTCCCTCTCAGTCACGACGTCACCCTAACCCCGTCAAACCTAACCCATTCTAACCCTGTCCTCTGAGGCTCTTTAGCCCCTCCCCTCTGAGGTTCGTTAGCTCCTCCCCTCTGGTGCTCTGCCCTGACTTTCGCAAATGATGAAAGTGAGATCGAAGGCCCTGCCTCGTGTGTGACTCCTCCTGTCTCAGCGAGGAGATCCCTGTTAATGCTCGCCGTGAACTCAGTTTCAGGTTTGATATTGTGGCATCTCTGTTTATTGAACGATTAAATCTTTCTCTGCGTCGCTCCGAGGGAGAGTGTGAGATGCTCCACGAGCTTCTGCTTCTAGCTCCAGAACTCGACGCGGTTGTCATGAGAAAATAAAAGGCCTCTGGATCATGAATTTCATTTGAAATATTGTGGATCAGGAGTAACTCGAGTAGATGTTTGATGGTTCTGTTCGAGGGTTCTCTGTGGTTCGTTTGTTTGATGTTCTCCTGTTCCTCTGCTTGTTTGCACTTCATCTGCTTGTCCTGCAGAAACCCCAGTCATGTGAACACTCGGGTTGTGTAAGGTGTGTTTGTGCAGCAGCTGGTGGTTCTCACTGGTTCTGGAGGAACCCTCATTGAGGAACATCTCTATTCAATCACACCTCCAGCTCCAGGCCTTTCTCCAAACATCTCCCTGGTTTCAGGAGGATCTTCAGCTGAAATCAGTCTGAAGATTGACTTGCACTCAGTAAACTGAGCTCCCCGGAGAGCACAATGTGTCTCCAGCAGAACCCTGATGAGATCTCCTCAGTATAATTGATATCTCAGGGTTCTCTGGTGTTCTACATCTCCACGAGGCTCCTCATGGGAGATCACTGTGGATCCACCAGAGTTTTTCTCCGTGCTTGTGGTCAGCTCTAGAGCTCGAGTCTGATCAGTAATCAATGATTTGATCTTCTCTGATCGATCCTGACGAGCAGAGGGCGAGCGGGTGGCTGGCGCGCTCCGGTTAGCGTTGTGCGGTGCGCGTGCTCGCAGCGTCCCTGCACGCGCTGCTCGTGCCCGTCTTCGCGTGAGTTTGTTCGTTCGCGGCACAAGAGACGCGCAAAGTTCCCGCACGATCCGAACGTACGCGCCATGTCCCGGGTGTTGTCCGCGATCCACGGAGCCGTGAGGAGAGACTTCCGGCGGAGCGCCGCCCGGAGCCTCGGCACCGAGCACCGGTGAGAGAGCGCGAGCTCGTTTCAGTTCTTCTGAGAGAGGGAGAGGGAGAGGGCGGGAGTGACACCGAGTTTCCACTGAAGGAGACGCTCGCTTTGAGCGCACCAAGTTTGGACAGTGAAACTGAAACAGCGGCACTCGGATCCCAGGGCTGTTTCAGACGAGAAGAGCTCTTCACCCAGAAGGGCTGACGGCACCAGACGGGAGCTCTGCGATCTTCTCCCATCACCTCCAGGGTTCTTTCTGCAGGTTCCCCGTGCCCTGAGATGATGACTTATTCACTTATTTCCAGGTCACGGCCAGAGTGTGATTATAGCGAGGAGCAGGATGCTGGTGCGATGAAGATGAAGGTGGTCGGTCACTATGACGATGAATGTGAAGATGATGGAGATGATGGTGTGTGTGCAGGGACTCCTCCTCCTCCTCGCTGCTGTCGAAGCGCCTGTGTGAACGCGCCGGGACCGTGATCATCGGCGGAGGCTGTGTCGGGGTCAGTCTGGCGTATCATCTGGCTAAAGCTGGACAGAAGGATGTGGTCCTGCTGGAGAAGAGCGAGCTGACGGCTGGATCAACATGGCACGCGGTACGCCTTCAGGTTCCTGCAGCAACTCCCATCTTCAGATCATCTGTGGTCTTCTCAGAGTCAGGACCGCTTCTACGGTTTCCAGTCGAGCGGCTCAGATTCTGAAGTTTACGTCTCGCTGAGCTGCTAGCTGACGGAAGGAGAAGCACCTTCAGATCTCCTGACTCTGAGACTCGTCACGGTCAAACGCTCGACACAGAAGGAGTTCTCTGGGGTCCATCAGAGGAGCTGTGAGGAGCCATCGAATCTAGAGCTGCTCCGACTCTTCTGATCGACGGCCAGCGCTGAGACTGTTTCAGTTTTATTGTCACACACTGATGTTCCTGGTGCTCCGCAGGCGGGACTCACCACGTATTACCATCCAGGGATCAATCTGAAGAAGATCCACTACAACAGCATCAAGCTCTTCGAGCAGCTGGAGGCCGAGACCGGACAGGTGACTCCATCAAAGCCCCTCAGATCTTCTCTCAGTGAGATGAGGAGACGGTGAAACTGAAACATCTCTCTCTCTCTCTCTCTCTCTCTCTTCTTTCTTCACACTATTCTAATCCGGCTTTATTGACTTGGGATTATAAATAAATTTGAAATTAATTGATGATGATTAACTCGTCGATGTTCTCCCTCTCCTCGTCTCTCCCCAACCCTCTCTCTCTCAGGCGGTGGGGTTCCATCAGCCCGGCAGCATCAGACTGGCCTCGACCCCCGTGAGGGTGGATGAGCTGAAGTACCAGATGACCCGGACACACTGGCACCCCACGCCTCAGTTCCTGATCGGTCCGGAAGAGATCCAGCAGCTCTTCCCTCTGCTCAACATGGACAAGGTTCCTACACAGAGAGGAGGAGGAGGAGGAGGAGCAGTGCTGATGCTCTAGAACCAACACTTACCGAACCCTAGGAAGCTAAATATTTCAAAAGAGATTTACTTTTAACAACAATAAATAACGTTACGCCGTTCAAATCAGGTTTAGATCAAATATTTCCCGCTTCTCACCAAACCCGAGTTTCCTGTCATGAAGAGCCGTTTATCTGCCATAACTTTTACCACAGACGTGTAGTCTGGGTGGTGAGGCCTGCAATGACCCGTAGGTGTCTAACAGGAGTCCAATCACAGTGACTGCATCTCCAACGGCCAATCACAGCCGAGGTGCATCTCCTATAGGAGGAGTTCGGGGGACTAATCGAGTCGTTCGTGGTGAAGGTAAAAATAAAAACTGCTCCCTAGAGGGAGCTCTCAGCTCAGAGCTTCTCTGTTTGTTTACGCGGTAGATTTCACTCGTCGCGGCAACCGTTGCCAAGCTTCTTATCAGCAGGGCTCCAATGGTTGATAAATCTGAAGGGCCAGATGCTGTTGCTCTGTGGGGGACGAGGGACAATATAAAAGCAACAATAACTGTTAGAATCAGCCCCAAACTCGGTGCACGAGGTCTGAGTGTGCCTTGTGTGAGCTCTAGGTGGCGCTGTTACAAACACTGAAGTCTGACAGAATCTGAAATGCTCTGTTTGTTGAGGGAGCGAGAGTAGGGCGTGTGTGTCACGGGGGATCTCTGTGGTGTGCTGCAGGTTCTGGCGGGCCTCTATAACCCCAGAGACGGGCACATCGATCCGTACTCGCTCACCATGGCTCTGGCGGCTGGTGCGAGGATGCACGGAGCTCAAATCTACCATCCTGCCCCTGTCACCGGCCTCTCGCCGACTCCCGAGGGACGATGGGACATCCAGACGCCACACGGAGTCATCCGGGCCGACCGCATCGTCAATACTGCAGGTGAGGCCACGCCCACTCTCATGACACTGCTCTGCTGAGAGGCGTGATGCTGAACCCTCCCAGTGCTCTGAGTTTGAGCCTCACATCTCCTGGGCGGATCACAGGATCACATTCTCTCCGCTGTAAAGAAATACCCTAACCAAATAAACTCAAGTCCCATTACTCGACGAAAAAAGAAAGAAAGAGAGTACAGCACTCGAGAGGCGTGAGTATCATGTTTCGAGAGAGAAATTTTCCTGGCGATTGAAACGATCAAAGGAAATTCTGTTTCTCCTGATCGTATCGATGTGATCGTATGACATCGGTTACATTCGCTAGATTGCGTTTTTGGGGAGTCATTTCTTATGATTGGATTTGATTGGACGGGATATGTGCCAATCCCTGTAAGAAAAAAACCCACAAAAAACAAAGTTGTTAAGGCAGGAGGAACACACTCAAGGAAATGTAAAAGTTCTCATTTTGAAATGACAGTTTGTGAGAGGAGAAACCACAGTAATCATGAGTTACTTTACTCCACTGTGTGGGAGAAAGCTCCAGCGGCTGAGCTTCAGTCTTCTGCTGAGAAGCTGCTTTTCTGAAGAACCAGTGGTGTTCATCAGTGGTTTACAGCTCTCCAGCGTTCCTCGCACAGCTGTGGGTGGGGCGCTGGACAGAGAACTTGTGTGGTTCTTGGCTGGTGAGACTCTGAGAGCAGTTCCAGATGTTCAGGCGGAGCAGAGAAGCATCTGCTGCTACGATAAGAGCAGCGCTGACCTCGACCCACTGACCTTCTCTCTGTCTGAGGGACATTCACCTCAGTGTTTGGAGCTGGAGGTGTTTGTGTGCATGCAGGCACACGTGAGGGCTGCTGTTGCTTCTGGATGTTGTCGAGTTCTGGCCTATTGCCCCACTGCGCAGATCAGCCAATCAGCTCTGGCCAGCTGTGCCTCTCTGGGCCAATCAGGCAGCGGCTGTCTTACACGCCTCAGCTCAGCCGGTTCAGTCCAGAACTCTGTTGTTCTGCTGTGTTTGTCTCCAGGCGCCCCGGTTCTGCTTCTGAGCTTCAAAACCTTTGAAGACCATTTAAAGGTCACGTGCTCTGTGGATTTGCATGCTAGCGCGATTGTCCCTGATGCAGGGTTTCAATGAAATAAGGTTAAGGTGGAGTGAGCTCGAGATCTAAACCTCCTCAGCACCTGGATTCCTCAGTGAGAAACCCAGAGGTCAAAGATCAGAGAAGCAGGAATGTGAGCAGAAGATCTAGTTTCTCTGAACCCCACGACCCGAGCACATTCACTGCCAGCAGCTCTGATTGGTGGATGGAGAAACTCCTCAGCCAGTCAGAGGAGGCCTCAAAGAGCTCCAGATGTTCTTGATGGACTGTTACTAGCTGCAGGTGATGGAGTGAGATGGAAACACGCTCTCACCCTCTCCTGGGTGCCTCCTCAATGTTAGAGAAAACACTGTTCGGGCTCACGGCTGCTTCCGGAGGGTTTAGGCATGAGAGAACACACACACACCAACTTGTTTGCGTGTCTCTGTGAGGACTCCTGATGTAATTGGATCAAATGAAACGAAACGTTTACAAACATCTCTGCTGTCTCAGGGAGAACATGGATAATGCCTTGCGTCTCTGCTGATCTCACAGGCTTCTGGGCGCGAGAGCTGGGACAGATGCTCGGCCTGCAGCATCCCACCATCCCAGTGCATCACCAGTATGTTGTCACAGCAACTGTTCCTGAGGTGAAGGCCCTGGGGGCGGAGCTTCCTGTGATTAGAGATCTGGAGGGGTCGTATTATCTGAGACAGGAGCGTGATGGGCTCCTTTTCGGCCCCTACGAGAGGGAAGAGAAGATGAGGCTTCAGGAGTCCTGGCTCCGTGACGGGGTTCCTCCGGGTAAGGCACAGATTTAACCCAAGAGTTTTTTTCATTCATTCATTTTCCAAACCCACTTACTCCCTTTCGGGGTCACAGGGGTCTGCCGGTGCATCATATCTCCAGTGCACATTGGGCGAGAGGCGGGGGTACACCCTGAACAGGTCGCCAGTCCGGTTCATTCAGCTGCCAATCAAAAACGTACTAGCCAATGAGGGCGAAACAGTGTTATCCCCGCCCCCATGGAAGGTTTGAGCCAGAATGTCACTTTCAGGATCGCAAACTAAAAATTCGGAACCAAAAGCGAAGATGCTAAAAGCGTAATCAGAACTCTGAGAAACGAAACTCAGAGTTTTAAAAGTGTATTTAAAATCAAAGTCGATTTTTACGATAATTACTTGATTTTTTTTTTGCTTTGTAATCAATTTATTAGCGTTTGTTTTTGTGGAAATTACGTGCGTCTTTTTGGCACAAAATGAATTCCATAGAACCCGGAGTATCTGGAGGAAACCCATGCATGCACCGGGAGAACATGCAAACTCCTTTCAGGAAGGTCACCGGCGAGCCTTGAACAGACAACCTTCTAACTAACAGAAGGTGCTACCCACTGTGCCTCAGCTTAGAGTTGATTCAGCAAAGAGTCTGTTCAAAGTAGTTGAATCAGCTAGGATTCAGTTCAGAGGAGTTGACTCAACAAAGTGAGTACACATGAGTTGATTCAGCAACAAATCTGTTCAGAGAAGTTCTTCACATTCATTCTGCTATGAGTCAGTTTAGAGGAGTTGATTCACCTAAGAGTCAGTTCAAAGAAGTTGATTCAGCTAAGAGTCAGTTCAGAGGAGTCGGTTCAGCATCGAATCAGCTAAGATAAGTTGATTCAGCAAAAAGTCAGTTCAGAGGAGTTGATTCAAATAAGAGTCAGTTCAGAGGAGTTGATTCAGCTAATAGTCACTTCAGAGGAGTTGATTCAGCTAAGAATCAGTTCATAGAAGTTGATTCAGCTAATAGTCAGTTCAGAGGAGTTGATTCAGCTAAGAATCAGTTCAGAGGAGTTGCTACAGCAGAGAGTTGAGGGTTCCTGCTGTAGTTCAGGTGAGTTTATACAGCATCTAAAGACTCTTCCATCTTGAAAGAGTCACTTACATATTTGATTACAGTTATGCAAATACAGAATTGAATTTAAATTTCAATTTAAGAATAAAATTTAGTGTTCAGTTTAGTAACGCGTTTAGGGTGTCTACAGTCAACGTGAACATTGTGGAAGAGGGCTGCCATGTGGAAGGTTTGATTTCCTCTCTGGGTGTCCCCTAGGCTTTGGGAAGGAGCTGTTTGAGTCTGATCTCGACCGGATCATGGATCACGTGGAGATGGCCATGGACATGGTTCCGGTTTTGAAGAAGGCAGACATTATTAACATCGTGTCTGGACCAATCACATACACCCCAGACCTGCTCCCCATGGTCGGCCCGCACCAGGGTGTTCCAAACTACTGGACCGCCATCGGCTTCGGGTCAGACCCGGTCAACACGCCACGCTTCAGAGCAATAGCTGTGATCGGACTGGATTCATGGACAGTGTGTTTGTGTTATAGATATGGGATCATCCACTCCGGAGGCGTGGGGAAGTTCCTGAGCGACTGGATACTGAACGGCGAGCCTCCCTTCGACCTGATCGAGTGTGACCCAAACCGTTACGGAGCATGGACCAATGAACACTACCTGATCGTTAAAGCTCGAGAGTCGTATGGCTTCAACAACATCGGTCAGTGTCTCAAGTGTGTCCCGACTGTCAAGATCAGAACAGAACGGAAAAACAGAACAGAACGAGAGAATGTTTAGAGTTGACTAAACATAAACAAACAGAGGGGCGTGTAAAGAAAGAGTTTGGATGGAGTAAAAAAGTTTCTCATACGCATCTAATTCAGCTTTGCTCCCAGATCAACGGTTTGGAGCCGTTGGTTTCTTTCTGTGAATGAATGCGCTATTTAAGAAATGCAAATCAGTTCCGTGGGGTAATCATGTGTTTTTTGGTTCTCAGTGGGTTTTCCAAAAGAGGAGCGATTTGCGGGGCGACCGACGAGCCGGGTCAGCGGGGTGTACGATCTGCTGAAGGACAGGTGCTCGATGGGGTTCCACTCCGGCTGGGAACAGCCCCATTACTTCCACAAGCCTGGAGACCAGAGCGGATACCAGTGAGAACACAGCCTGCCATGCTCGGAACGGTAGGGTCGCCGCGGGAAACACGCTCATGCGCCTCTCTCTTTTCCAGCCCCAGCTTCCGCCGGACCAACTGGTTCCCTGCAGTGGGGCGCGAGTGCCAGCTGGTGATGGAGGCTGTAGGGGTCATAGACCTTTCTCCTTTTGGGAAGTTCAGGGTCAAAGGTCAAGACGCAGGGCGACTGCTGGACCGACTGCTTGCCAACACGCTGCCGAAGGTGATGCGCACGCACTGCTCCACCAGAGCACCGAGGTTTCGTTCATCAGTGCTGGTTTCAAGCAATGCTTTGTGTTTTCTTCAGGTGGGACACACAAACATCAGTCATATGCTGACGCCGCGGGGACGAGTGTATGCCGAGCTCACGGTTACCCAGGATGCACTGGGAGAGTTTCTGCTCATCACCGGCTCCGGTTCAGAGCTGCACGACCTCAGGTCTCTCTCTCTCTCTCTCTCTCTCTCTCCAACAAAAGCTAGATGTGTTTCATTTTTGAAAACAAAGCAACCATTCAGTGATCGTCGTCTCCTGCTCTCGCCCCGACTCTCCGAGATGTTTCCCTCGCGGCTCAGGATTCAGTCTCTTCAGAGTCTCAATCAGAGACTCAGCCCCCTTGTGGTTGAAAGTGAACTGATCTGCAGCATTGTGAGCAGTGAACAAACGCTGATTTGGTTCCTGTGCTCCTCCGACATGAAGAACATCCCAAAACCCCACCGCAGAACCAAAGAAGCCTCGAAAATCCAAAACAATCGCTATAAACACTGCGATAAGCTCACATTTAGACGTTCAAACAAAAGGGCTTTGAAAGCCACACAAAGAGCTGTAGACAGTAAACCATCTGCAGATTCTGACGTTGCGTGCTTCTCTCAGGTGGATGGAACGCGAGGTGGCGGACGGATCGTATGATGTGAGTTTGATGAACGTTACAGATGAAATCGGTGTTCTGGGCATCGCCGGGCCGAGGTCCCGAGCAGTTCTTCAGAAGCTGACGGATGAGGACCTGGGTGACGCAGCTTTCCGGTTCCTGCAGTGCAAGGCTCTCCAGGTGGCCGGGATTCCTGTGCAGGCCATCCGGATCTCTTACACAGGTGCGAACGGCCGCGAGTCGCTACTGATACCCATGAAACGACAGCGATGGCATTGTGTGTGTGAGCAGGGGAGCTGGGCTGGGAGCTCTACATGAGCATGAGCAGCATGGCCGAGGTGTACCGGGCACTGATGGAGGCTGGCCGGCAAGAGGGAATCGATGACTTCGGGACGTACGCCATGAACTCCCTGCGACTGGAGAAGGGCTTCAGGGCTTGGGGAGCAGAGGTGAGAGAGTGAGAGAGAGTGAGAGTGAGAGTGAGAGTGAGAGAGAGAGAGAGAGAGTGAGAGAGAGAGTGAGAGAGAGTGAGTGAGTGAGTGAGAGAGAGAGAGAGAGAGAGGAGTGCGCTGCTCTGGGAGACCCCTGCAAACATCGAAACCCGACTCTTGTGCTTTCAGATGAACTGTGACACGAATCCTTTAGAAGCCGGCTTGGATTACTTCATCAAACTCAACAAGGTACGAGTTCTGATCGAGAGGTCACTTCTGATCAGTCTCTCTCTGCCGGGTTTCTCTTTTCTATCCATGACCATGAGCGACTGGGTGTTCGTGATTCACTTTCTAAAACTTGATTCGCTTGTTTTGAAAACACACTCCTGGATCTGTGATCATGAATCGGATGTGAACTGGATCGGTTTCTCCTGAGCTCAGGGAGTCTTATCAAATCGTATCATAACTCTCTTTTGTGTTTGTTCGGAGGCGGTGGATTTCATCGGTAAGCAGGCTCTGCTGGAGATCAGGTCACAGGGTCTGAGTCGACAGCTAGTGCTTCTGACTCTCAAGACAGACGACATCGACCCGGAAGGGAACGAGACCGTCTGGCACAATGGACAGGTGACGCGGCACACAGCGGGTTAATGTGTTAGTCTATGGTTTATGATTTGAAAGCTCGTTGTTCTGCAGAGCGCTCTAACCACCGCTTTTCTCTCTCTGTCTGTCTCTCTCTCTCTCTGTCTCTCTCTCTCTCAGGTGGTCGGGAACACCACGTCCGGATCATTCAGCTACAACTCCCAGCAGAGCCTGGCCCTGGCCTATCTCCCCCTCCATCTGACTCAGGTGGGTCAGGAGGTGGAGGTGGAGCTTCTGGGCAACC
Source organism: Danionella cerebrum (assembly GCA_007224835.1). Taxonomy (NCBI): domain Eukaryota; kingdom Metazoa; phylum Chordata; class Actinopteri; order Cypriniformes; family Danionidae; genus Danionella; species Danionella cerebrum. The sequence goes on along the minus strand of SRMA01026939.1, from coordinate 14,426 downwards.
GATACAGCGCCAGGGTCACTCAGGAGCCACTCGTGCTAACAGAACCCAGCAGAAAGCGCCTGCAGAGGAAGAGCCCCATCACGTAGAAGCAGCCGGAAACAATGTCGACAACGATTTATTAACCTTGAAATCAAAGCTTTGAACAATAAAAACTCTGAATTTCTCGTCCTCGCGGGATGCTATTGGTTCCAGCCGTCATTCTCATAGCTTCGCTAGCCCCTTTACTGAGGGAGTACAAGACTGGCGCACTTTAGTTCCTATCACACAAAGACAAAACGTAACGTGGTGTTTTTAACAGAGCGGGCTGTTGCTTTCAGCTGAAATTCTTCATCTGAATGAAGAGCTGTGCTCTGTCCTCACGTGTTCTATGACTTTCTTTGTTTTCTGTGAACATTTAATTAACTATTTATAATCTTTTAATTTCCTCAGAGCCATGTCCCAGGCAGGATGAAGGAGAGGGTCTATAAATGTCTCTGTTTAGACCGATGTATTGTTCTCAAGTCGGATTTTGATTCACTTATTCACAGTTGCTGCTAGATGTTCTATCTTAACAACCTGGAATGCGAAATATAATTACTTCCTGTGCATTTGATGCAATAGCGAGTCTTTTAAACAGCATTATAAAACATAAATGTATTACTTGGTCTGTGTGATTTACTGTCTGTAAATGAATTCGCTCTAATCATTTAGTTCCTTTCACTAAAAGCTAATATTGTTTGTCACAGAAGGGTAGAGCTCATGAACTCGGATTTTAAACTACTGTGACGCCATCGCTGCGCAGCCAATCAGGACGCAGCACATGATGAACGCTTTAAGGAACCGGAAGAATATGAAAGAGCTGAAAGTTAGTTCTGAATTCTCGTCAGGAGTTTGTTTCTGTCACACATATTAACTTTTTGCGGATGGCTGCGAGGAAACTCGAAACGCTGTGTTTTCTGCTCGCCGCTGCCGCGTGTGTTCTCGCCAAACCTCCGCCGAACATCGTGTTCGTCCTGGCGGATGATTTCGGTTGGAATGACGTGGGCTACCACGGATCCGAGATCCGAACACCGAACCTGGACTTGCTGTCTGCTCGCGGGGTTCGTCTGGAGAATTACTACGTTCAACCGTTGTGTACGCCCTCCCGGAACCAGCTGATGACCGGAAGATACCAGGTGACGACACACTGAAACCGGCTGCTTCCCAATTTTGGATTTATGGTCCTTTACAGGGAGCCGGATCTTTGGGATCCGTTCATTTTAAAGAGCCGTTCAAAAAATGGCTCATTTGGCTCCTTTTTTTTTTTAAATTTGACTTGAAACCAGCATGGGGTTAATTTTTTTATTCTGGAAATAATCACAATATTTTTGTTGATTTTTGTCAGCTTATGAAAACCCACATACCTCCATTAATAAAGGATCAAACTGTACAAGTGAATAAAGAAAAATAGCATTTTTGTATCATCAGGCTCAAGAAACCGATCACAGATAAACTATTAGTTCCGCCCATTTCACATCTTGACATTTATTTTAGCGTGAGAAATCGGAGGTGTGGCGTGGGAGATCACTCAAATGCGAGAGGCTCACGCCCCGCGGGCCTTGAGTTTGACACATAGAGGTTTATATTCATCCCCCCTTCCCCCAGAGGAGAACGGCTCCCGACTAAACGCGACTCGGCTCCCAACTGTTCATATTAATGAGCTGTTCAAAAGATTCGATTCGTTCGCAAACGTCACAACACTAGTCCCAATCAGAGGGCTGCACCCTTCAGGGGCATAGTGCTGGAATCACAGAGCGGACTTGTAGCCTACCATCCAAGGGTTTAGTTGTGTATAACAGACCGAAACGCTTTAAAATATATTTATTTTTGGCATTTAGAGACAGAACAATGTATTTGGATATGCAAAACTAACTTTAAAATATCCTTTAAGCAAACAAAATTTAAACTATTATTATCAGATTAATAATTATAGTTTTAATTGTCCTTGTGGATGGGTTGGAAACGTGGGTTTTGATGCCTTTTAACCCAAACACATTTGTAGCACATCTATGCTATTAATAAGCTATTTTTAAAAGATGTTAAAAATGCATCATATTTAATGTTTTACATGTTCAACAGCCAGCCCAGATTCTCTGTTCAAGTCTCCCTTTCCTTGGTAGAATTCTGGAAAAGATTATGGCTTGATGAGTTTCTTTTCTTAAACGAACCCTTGGATTGTTACCAGTCGGGTTTCAGAGATTTCATCACAGCAGTGGCATCCGGATAAACACAGATTCGGTAAAAGTGACCGCTCCGGTTTTACGTGATCTGAGCACTGCCTTCGACACAGTCCACCACAAAATCCTTCTCGACAAACTAGAAAACTATGTTGTTCTTTAAGAAACAGACCTAAAACAGAAAATAAACCACCAAGTAGTGAAGGAATGGCAGCAAGAATGGAACCAACAAACAGAAAGCAACCTGCATGAAATATCTCCAGAGTTAGGAGTAAAGGAAACCAGTTTAGGAACCAGAGGAGGTCAGATTCAATGATCAGACACAATGTTGAATAGGTCACTCGAGGTTCACTCATAGTTTTATTCTTAACAGCGGCAAAACACCTTTATGTAGACATTGCAAATGTATTTTATCTGTTAAACACATCTTGGTAGAATACCCACTTTATAACTCCATGGGGAGAAGGTACCTGATTGGACAACATCAGAACGAAATCCATGCTAACTGAAAAGGCTAAGCACAGACTTGTGCTTGGAATTCTAACTTAGTTTAGATATTTTAAAGATTTAAAACGCATGTTTAATTAGGATCATACTAGCTTTTAAAATGAAATGTTAACACCATTTTAAAATGGAGACCGACATGAAATGGCCATGTTGCTGTCAGGGCTTTAAATGGTAAAGACTTTTAACTCGTGTCCCGCTGCTCGTGCTGGCCATGCTCTTCTGTTGTACTTTTATTCTACTGCATTATTCCTGTGAAAGCACTTTAGCCTGCATAGAAAATGTACTTTACAAATAAACTTGCCTTGCTGTTTTCATTAACACTATTCAATCACTTCTCACCATGACCACACAGTAACGTCTCGTAACATTTACATTCATTTATTTAGCTGACGCTTTTATCTTAAGTGACTTACAGTTCGGGAGTAAACATAGGCAGTTTCTTAACATGCGACTTAACGGGGATCTAGCTCTTACTTTAGGAGATGGTGCTGTAAAATCTGCTCACACGCTTTGTACTGAAAAAAAACCCTCGAAAAATCAAAGTAAAGATTGTGTTCATTGTTTCCGGGGCTGTCCATGTGCTGAGCTTGATTTTTCCGTGTTCTGTGCCACAGATCCACACGGGGCTGCAGCACGAGATCATCTGGCCCTGTCAGCCCTATTGTGTTCCTCTGGATGAGAAGCTTCTTCCCCAAATCCTGATGGAGGCTGGTTACCGAACTCACGCAGTGGGCAAATGGCACCTGGGCATGTACCAGAGAGCCTGTCTGCCCACACACCGAGGCTTCCACACCTTCTTTGGTAATACACCTGGGCCAACTCCTCGATCCCTGACGGAGAGGTAGAAGTCCCTTTGAGGTTCAGGGCCCCTGACGGAGAGGTAGAAGTCTCTTTGAGGTTCAGGGCCCCTGACGGAGAGATAGACATCTTTTTGAGGTTCAGGACCCCTGACGGAGAGGTAGAAGTCTCTTTGAGGTTCAGGGCCCCTGACGGAGAGGTAAAAGTCTCTTTGAGGTTCAGGGCCCCTGGCGGAGAGGTAAAAGTCTCTTTGAGGTTCAGGGCCCCTGGCGGAGAGGTAGAAGTCTCTTAAAGGTTCAGGGCCCCTGGCGGAGAGGTAGAAGTCTCTTAAAGGTTCAGGACCCCTGACGGAGAGGTAGAAGTCTCTTTGAGGTTCAGGGCCCCTGGCGGAGAGGTAGAAGTCTCTTAAAGGTTCAGGACCCCTGACGGAGAGATAGAAGTCTCTTTGAGGTTCAGGGCCCCTGGCGGAGAGGTAGAAGTCTCTTAAAGGTTCAGGACCCCGGACGGAGAGGTAGAAGTCTCTTTGAGGTTCATGTCTCATGCCTGAAACTTTGTAAAGAATGCCTGTAAGAAACGCTCTTCTTCTGCTTGTGCAGGCTACCTGACTGGCTCGGAGGATTACTACTCTCACCAACGCTGTAGCTTCATCACTCCTCTGAATCTTTCTCGCTGTGCTCTCGACCTGCGGGATGGTGAGGAGGTGGCAGTAAATTTCACGGGACAGTACTCGACAGAACTGTTCACTCAGAGAGCCACACAGATCATCACAGGACACACACCTGATGAGGTTCATGTAGCACATTAATTCGATGTACATTAGGCTTCTTGCAGCTACCTGTTAAACGCTTCCATGCTGTTTGCTTGCAGCCGCTGTTCCTGTACGTGGCTCTGCAGGCAGTTCATGCTCCTCTGCAGGTCCCCAAGCGTTTCATAGAGCCCTACAGCTTCATTCAGAATGAACACAGACGAAAATACGCAGGGATGGTGGCGGCCATGGACGAGGCAGTGGGAAACCTCACTCTGGCGCTCAAGGATGCAGGGCTCTGGGACAATTCGCTCCTGATCTTCTCCACTGGTACTGAGAGGCTGAAGTCTGCAGAAGCACAGCAGATCTAGCTCAGGGTTTTAGGTTTTATTAGTAGTGGTCATAATAATAATAGTAGTAGTAGTTATTTTTACGTCTGCGTCACCTCGCAACAAATGGAAAAACACAGAAACAAGCAAATAGTATCAAACACTGTGAGATGATCGAAGAATTTCGTGGCCAGAGTTGCTTTCTCTTTCTCTTTTCAGATAACGGAGGTCAGACCCTGAGCGGTGGGAATAACTGGCCTCTGCGTGGCAGGAAGTGGACACTCTGGGAGGGAGGAGTTAGAGGTGTGGCCTTTGTGTCCGGGCCAATCATAGAGCAGCCCGGAGCGGTTAATCAGGAGCTGATGCACATCTCTGATTGGCTGCCAACCATCGTGGGTCTGGCGGGGGCTTCGACCAATGGCACCAAACCTCTTGATGGCTTTGACATGTGGGACACCATCAGGTCGATGTGAATTTTAGCGTTTGACTCTTGCACTGAACGCATTAAACATTTCATTACTCGGTGTGTGTGTGTTATTCTGTATCGATTAAAGGAACGTTCGCGTGCGCGTGTGTGTGTTTCAGCCGGGGCACGGCGTCTCCTCGTGTGGAGCTTTTGCACAACATCGACCCTCTCTTCATGGACACGTCTCCATGTGAGTCTGAGCCTCCTGCAGCCCTCCACTGGCGCTCCAGCTGGCCCCTGGATTCTAAAAATCGATGAGAGCATTGTTATCGTATGGGAGATCATACCACTGAAGATCCGGATCAGACGAACGCTTGGGTTACAGTCTCTGACTCGCTCGTGCTGCTGTGTGTGTCTCCTTCAGGTCCTGGAGGGGATGCTCCTGAGGAGCTCGTGCAGGAGTCCCTGCGCTCCGTCGGGCATCAGGTTGATCTCCGTGCCTCAGAGTTTAACACCTCCGTTCACGCTGCCCTGCGCTTCAGGAACTGGAAGCTTCTCACCGGGTATCCAGGTGCCTCAGCCGCAGGACTGATGTTCGGAGCACCAGCCATCCACTGACACCCCCCCCCCTCCTCCCTCCCTGGGGTGTTAATGCTGTGCGTTTGTTTTTTTCAGGCTGCCCGCTCTGGATTCCACCCCCTGGTGGCTCCCGGATGAACTCCTCTGCTGCTCTCAAGCCGCTGATGCTGTTTGACGTGCAGAATGATCCAGAGGAGCGCGAGGAGATCTCTCATCAGCACCCGGAGCTGGTTTCCTTCCTCCTTAAACGCCTCCAGTTCTATCAGAGCCAAGCCAAACCAGTGCAGTTCCCCCCGGACGACCCTCGCTGTGACCCGGGGCCCTCCGGAGCCTGGGGGCCTTGGCAGTAAGGGTTGGGAGGAGTGTGTGCAAGGAGACCATGCTGAACCCGAACGTCTGGAACAGTTGGGTCTCCAGTACATCTCTCTCACGGGATGAAGATTAGTGTTCGTGGATGTTCCAGCTTCGATGAGCGTCATGGGAATCTCGTTATCCGGATGCTGGGAATAGAAAGAACACGGTCTTCTTTCTTTCATCTAACTCAATATCATCAACAGCCCCTCTGATGCTGGGAATGCTGGGAACATTCCGGTCTCTCTCTCTCTCTCTCTCATTTGAACGCTGTCTGAATTACACGATCAGAAAAAAAGTGAAACTGTGATTAAACAGAGCTGCTCGTTAAAGATTTCTCGTATTCATTGGTTAAGAGTTTTGTTTCACAGCCTCAGGGCTTCACTCCGGAGAACTGCTCGCATCACAGGTGGCTCCCGGAGTGCTCTGGAAGCCTCGCAGAAGTGATGCCTGACGTACCGCTCAAGCCACTTCGCTCTGTGCGTCCTGTAAACAAGGATTGTCTTTCGCATGCTAGAGCACTCTCTAGTGGCGAAGTGATGTGCACAGGTCTGAGCAAAAGCTGTGAAGGAGAAAGTTCTGGTGAGATATTTATTGCTGCTCTGAGACGGAACCACCAGACACTGTTCATTTGCTGAAGGGAGGCGTGTGGAGGGACTGCAGGAGTTTGTGGAGGTATGATGGAGCAGAGCCTGTGACTGTCCTGTATGCAAGCATCAGTGATTTGAACCTGACGTGAGCCTCAATGGGGAGCCAGTGGAGAGAGATGAGAAGAGGAGTGACGTGAGCTCGCCGAGGTTCCATGAAGATCAGAGCTGCAGGTTGTGTGATAGTAGAGTTGTCAGGATGGAAAGAGGTGGAGTTGAGTGTCGTCAGCATAACAAAGGTAGGAGAAGCTGTGTCGGTGGATGATGGGACCCATGGAGGTGATGTAAGTTGCGACGGGCAGAGGACCAAGAACTGAACCCTGTGGAGCTCCTGTGAGCAGCTGCTTTCTCTATTGCCTATTACTGTTTGAAACTCCGCAGCTGAAGAAAGCTCACGAGTGCGGGTCAGAGGGGGGCTCCTGCGGTTTTTTTTGTCTGTGTTTGTAAAGATCTGAACTCGGTGAGGTTCGTGTGTTCAAGCAAATGAACGAGGTCTGGTTGCCCCTCTGAGACATCGAACATCTCCGTGAAGTTGGCCCCTCATCTACGCGCTCCGCCTTCCTCTTGTACTTGTGCTCTTAGTGCTAGATTTGTGCTGATTTGTGCCGTTGGAATCATATTTTGTGCTGTTATAGATTTCGAGATATTAAACAGTTATTTTATAGGTCATTCGCAATGAGGTCACCGGCGCCCCCAGTGCTAAATTGTGCTGCCAATATTCGCTGGTGACGAAAACTGGCTAAGCAATTGTGCTCTTAGTTAATTGTGCTAGCGTTATTGTGCTGCTGATTGTGTGCCGTAAAAAGTTTTAATTGTGCTGCGAGATATTAGCGTTATTGTGGCTGGTTACCCCCAAACAAACTTAAAACTGACAGAAAACTATTTTGATTGTGCTGCTTAGTTAGGATTGTGCTGGTGATTGTGCTGCTTTATTTTTTGAGATATTAGCGTTATTGTGGCTGGTGACGTCACCTACCCCCAAACAAACTTAAAAATGACAGAAAACTATTTTAAACGATTGTGCTGCTTAGTGCTAGGATTGTGCTGATTTGTGCCGCTAAAAGTTTTAATTGTGCTGCTTTATTTTTTGAGATATTAGCGTTATTGTGGCTGGTGACGTCACCTACCCCCAAACAAACTTAAAACTGACAGAAAACTATTTTAAACGATTGTGCTGCTTAGTGCTAGGATTGTGCTGATTTGTGCCGCTAAAAGTTTTAATTGTGCTGCTTTATTTTTCGAGATATTAGCGTTATTGTGGCTGACAAAAAGATGATTATTGTGAGGGGTTATTAGCTCACTGGATCCGCAACAATGTTTGGCGATATAGCATGTGCTCTGATCATATGAGTTTGATTTAATAAAAAGAGACAAGCAAACATTTGAACAGTAACTTTATGTGTATAACTAAAACATGGCACTACTACATAGAATGCACTGAACGTGTGCATGTGTGCGTGCATGTAAATATAAAGTAAATAAAATAATTTAAAATGAAATAAATAACTGCTCAGTCTTTAGTGAACAGCACAGCGTGTGAGATAACCTTTGTGCTTTCTGTTGCAGCCGTCACACTGCTTCGAAGATCATCAAACAATTCCCAGACACACGGAGCTCGCTTGCAGTAAGACACATAATGTCCAAGAGAATCCTGGGTCAGCGCATCCTGGTAGCCAATGACTGCCCTCAAAGTAAATGTTTCTCCTAGGAGAAACAGACTGGAGGGATATTCGCTCAAGGCAAATTCTTTGTGCCTTGAATCCATTTGTGAAGGAGCAGTGATGTTGCCTCTAAGGTCTGTGTCAATCCATAAAAGTTCTCCCAGGCTGTAACTGTGGCTGACTTTTCCTGCACAGAGAACTTTTCCTGATGTCTGTTCTTCTGTTTTTAATTCAGTGGGGCCGTTGGATGGATTTTGGATTGGCCTGAGACAGCAAGATTCAGGAAGGTTTAAAGAACTCTCCAAAGCAGCCTGTAGGTGACCAATACCAAATGTCTGCAGAACATCAACAGAACCGGAGACAAATGTAACCTCCCTGATTGTACGTATGGCGAGGCTGCAGTACTGTGACGAGCATTGTTTAATAAAATAAACACAACTCCTCCCATCGTCCAGCACTCTGTTTATTGGCTTCTAAAGTGTTGGATGTTGGATGTCAGTTTCTGGGGCAGCAGCTGTGTAATTCACATTTCTGACTGTGGAATCCTCTTGAACTTTTGCAGAAAAAATCAGCATGTTTCCCTCAATAAAGTTAAGATGGCGAGCAATGAAACGGTCTACCCGAATGGGTAGCTTTTCGTGTTTGAAAAGACCATGTTTAATATTCTTGAACTCCGCTTCAACAGAGGCAGAACTTGCTGTGAGATGGGTGCTTTGGAAGACAGGGACCATTATTCCAGTCCAGAGTGGTAAGTAGCCCACAAGCCTCACAATGTGAGGAATAATTTCTGGGAGATAATGCATGTTTTCCCGGTCCCCTTCTGCCATGGCTTGAGACCTGCTCTCCTTGCAAATTTCTGTTCCCCACTGTCTGAGATCTGTCTGTATTTCCACAAAGTTTGCCTCTCCATCCAGTTCCTCTTCATCTGGAAACATCACTGACTCTTCTGCAATTTGTGCTTTTAGGTATTGTTTGCAGTTTTCAGATGTGAGGGGTGCTCCAGAATGGTCACTGCCCTCTGCCTCACTGAGTGCCACAACACCAATGGCATGTATGAGATTGTGGCATGTTTTAGGGATTGTGGCTTCATCAACTGTGCGATGGACCTCACAAAGAAATCTTTAATTCTATGTGCTTTGTTTTTGAGGCAGTCCCACCGGCAGATCATCTTAATGCAGTGTGCAACATCAACCCTGACAAAACATGGGGGGAGGAGGGGGTTGATATAATTGATGTAAGACTTAAGGTCAGGATGAGGTGTGAATGCTTTAACCTGTGCTCTGAGAAGGGCCAGTGAGAAATCACTCACCACCTCTTTTGGTACTTGTGCACCTGCATGAATCCACTCAGCCATCCAGTGTGATATTACAAGTACATCATGTCTCTCTGACAACATTCGTATCACAGGGATAGAGGAGTTGTTATGCCCTTTCAGAACACCCTGGTAAAGGAAGATGTGCCCAGGATTTCCATTTGGTCTGTCCAGTTTCCTGACCACTGAACCAGTTGCATCGAAAGACACATACTGTTGAGGCTTTTTCTTGTCAAAGTTTAAAATTACAATAAAAAGTTTTCATTTTATATTGGTTCATTGAATTTTATTGTCTGCAAATGTTATAACACAGTATGCATTTTTTTATTGTACATAAAACAGTATTCGATGAAAGACACTCGAGGCTTTTGTAGATAAGTAAACAAATTTAATCAGAATTGGCACAAACCAGCACAGGTTTCCATTGCGTTTGAATATGATGGTAAGTTACGTCAGCTCCTGAGGGGAAAAAAATAAAGCAGCACAAACAAAATGTTTACAAATCTCAATAGCCATTAGAAGCACAGTTGTCCAGAAAAGTTTTCACTGCTATTGATATTGAGTGATATGTGACCGCCCACATTAAATTATTCATATAGTGGAGAGCAATATGCTTCACAAACAAAACTTTTAGCGGCAAAAATCAGCACAATCCTAGCACTAAGCAGCACAATCGTCTAAAATAGTTTTCTGTCAGTTTTAAGTTTGTTTGGGGGTAGGTGACGTCACCAGCCACAATAACGCTAATATCTCAAAAAATAAAGCAGCACAATTAAAACTTTTAGCGGCACAAATCAGCACAATTCTAGCACTAAGCAGCACAATCATCTAAAATAGTTTTCTGTCAGTTTTAAGTTTGTTTGGGGGTAGGTGACGTCACCAGCCACAATAACGCTAATATCTCAAAAAATAAAGCAGCGCAATTAAAACTTTTAGCGGCACAAATCAGCACAATCCTAGCACTAAGCAGCACAATCATCTAAAATAGTTTTCTGTCAGTTTTAAGTTTGTTTGGGGCTCGGTGACGTCACCAGCCACAATAACGCTAATATCTCGAAAAATAAAGCAGCACAATTAAAACTTTTTACGGCACAAATCAGCACAATCCTAGCACTAAGTAGCACAATCGTTTAAAATAGTTTTCTGTCAGTTTTAAGTTTGTTTGGGGCTCGGTGACGTCACCAACCATAATAACGCTAATATCTCGAAAAATAAAGCAGCACAATTAAAACTTTTAGCGGCACAAATCAGCACAATCCTAGCACTAAGCAGCACAATCGTTTAAAATAGTTTTCTGTCAGTTTTAAGTTTGTTTGGGGCTCGGTGACGTCACCAGCCACAATAACGCTAAAATCTCAAAAAATAAAGCAGCACAATTAAAACTTTTAGCGGCACAAATCAGCACAATCCTAGCACTAAGTAGCACAATCGTTTAAAATAGATTTCTGTCAGTTTTAAGTTTGTTTGGGGCTCGGTGACGTCACCAGCCACAATAACGCTAATATCTCGAAAAATAAAGCAGCACAATTAAAACTTTTAGCGGCACAAATCAGCACAATCCTAGCACTAAGCAGCACAATCGTTCTAAAATAGTTTTCTGTCAGTTTTAAGTTTGTTTGGGGGTAGGTGACGTCACCAGCCACAATAACGCTAATATCTCAAAAAATAAAGCAGCACAATTAAAACTTTTAGCGGCACAAATCAGCACAATCCTAGCACTAACGAAGCTTACCGTTTTCGTGCGATTTGGAGTTTGATGGGGGCTGAGTGACGTCATCCGCCTGTCAAAAAACGTTAATATCTCGAAAAATAAAGCAGCACAAACAAAACTTTTTACGGCACAAACCAGCACAATCCTAGCACTAACGAAGTGTACCGTTTTCGTGCGATTTGGAGTTTGATGGGGGGCCGGTGACCTCTGGATGACCTATAAAATAATGTTTAATATCTCAAAATCTATAACAGCACAAAATATGATTCCAACGGCACAAATCAGCACAAATCTAGCACTAAGAGCACAAGTACAAGAGGAAGGTGGAGCGCGTAGATGAGGGGCCAACTTCACGGAGATCATCCATCAATGTTTGTGTCATCTCCAATTACTTCAAAACATATCAATACTAAACACAGCATAAGCACAGGGTTAACTAATTTTATCAAGCGGCTTCTTTCAGTTCCCATAAACCATTCATTTACTAAGGCATTCGAAACTTGAAACTTGGCCAAACGCTCACTAAACTTAACATTGCGCTTAAACATGAACACCTTTTCTTTAAATGAATCTATTTAGCCCTACTCACCTGAAACATACAGAAAACAGCAGAATTATTCAGCGCTCGCTCATCAGTGACTTCACTCTTAATCAAACGGAAACTTCTGAGCTCGCGCCAAATTAATTCTCAACACTAGTGCTCCCCCTAGTGGCGTGGCTGCATTAATGTGTCTGGACAATCGTCACCACACTCAGTACCCAGCCCAAATTAATCGCACCAGGAGAATAAAATAAAACAACACCATGCCTACTTTGTTTAGGAGCTTGCTTTATCCTTACACCACAAGAGCACAGATCTGATTGCAGTGACAATATCTCCAGCAGTAGAAAATGTTAGATGTGTTGCCTGCCCGATCTCCGTGGAACAATGTCGGCATACAACTTTAAATGTATCCACTCGTCTATCCCCGTTATGTATTTTAACAGAGAAGCCAAAGTGTTCCCAAAACAGGAGACCGTAGTGAGGTGGGAGGGTCTTCAAGCTCTGGCTTCTCTTTCGCTGTTGCCATGATGCCATTTTCTTACTCGTGCTCTGCTACTCGTGGTGTGCAGCTCTACTGTGCGTCACTGAATAGCGTCCGTGCGGAAACTCGCCTAGGAATATTGTTCCGCTGCGCTTAATATCGCGCTAATAATAAATTTATATCATTTAATAAATAAAATACCGTTGATTTGGAATAACTATAAATATACAGGGAAATTATAAAAACCCAATCTCCTACGTGTAAACATGTACTGGTTATCAACAACATTGAAACTCATAACCTTGCTAGGCACGGTGGCGCAGTGGGTAGCCCTGTGGCCTTCCTGGAAGGACTTTGCATGCTCTCCCAGTGCTTGTGTGGGTTTCCTCCGGGTACTCCGGTTTCCCCCACAATCCCAAAAACATGCGGTTAGGTTAATAATAGGTGAATAATCTAAATTACCCTTAGGTGTGAATGTGTGAGTGAAAGTTGCCATGTGATGGACTGGCGACCTATCTCGCCCAATGTGAGCTGGAGATTTCCCGAAAGGGAAAAACCGGGTTTCAAAATGAATGAATGAATAAAGTTGCTATTTATAACATAAAAAGTAATCAATTATATAAAATAACAATTATAAAAAATAATGAAAATATGAATATTATACGATATAATAACTTAAAATCAAATTTCACAAGTGATCAAACTAATCAGGTTCACCAGAGCAAAAAGAGTATTTCGTGTCAATATAAATTGTATGTCTTTTTAAAGAACACTAAGTCTAAGTATAAAAAAAGAACACTTGTCTAAGTTTCAACCATTTACTTTAAAATGTAATCGCGGGGTATGCGCGTTTCAAAATCCATAACCGCGCATGCGCGTATGAACATTGATTACGTACTCAATGGCGATACGTACTCAAACGTCTCGTGCATGCGTGTTTCAACATTCATTACTGCGCATGCGTGAAAACATTGTTACGTTCGCGCTCGGCTGAGACGAGGACAGTTTCCAATATTGAGCGGATTGCTTGTGATTTCTGAAGTTTGAGCTAAAAGAACAACAAAGTACAAATGTCTCAAATGTTTTATTTTGTAAAATGTATATAACACAATTGTTTACAGGTAAACACCTATAGTCCAATAACAATGTCCCACTTAGAAGAAAATAAATGGAGTAGTTTGCTATCAGTAACAGTAACGTAAATTTTAATTCGTTTAACATATTACAAAGTACTTTTTAAAATGCCATATATTAAAAATGGGATTTTTAGGCACAATTGTGAAAAATACAATTCATACCAGTTAAACTGTGAATACAGAGACATCATAAAAGTGTGCACTTTGAGGTGTATTGATGGTATTTGGTTGCCATAAGTAAATATTGTAATTTTTGAAATGCATCAAATACAATTTGTTGCATTTACAAAAAGCTACTACATCATACCTGTTGAGTCTATTTTGAGTCTTGCCTTTTCTAAATTAAAAGCTTTATTACATCGGCTTCCTCACTTCCAGAGCTGGAAAATGGCAGAGTAAATTTCTTTTAAATGTTGAGATAAAAGCCTGATTGTATGATCCTGTCCAAGTTCATTTTAATCAATTTTCTCCTGATATCTTGTGATATCCCCTTCATATTTAACTGAATTATTCAGTTCAGTTAGTTAAACATTTTCCTATTTTTGTCATAGCTAGAAAGGATGAGGAAGACCAGATCAGACTATTTACAGGTTTATTTACAGTATTCAGACTTACGTTTTAACAGCAGTCAGAATTTAGATTTGCACAAATTTTCAGATGGCTTCTCAGCAAGGTGCTCTTCAGAAAAGAAGATGATGACAGAGAAGAAATTTAAGAACAAATAGAAAAATCACAGATGTTGAGCTGTTTATTCTGTTTGTGGCTGATCTCAGGAAGCTGTTTGACAAAAATGTGGAGAAAAGAGAGGTTTTCAGTCTCTGCATGAACATACCACCCATTGTGAAAAATATGTGAATCCCGGGATCTAGAAGGTGTTAAATATTCACCATTGACTTAAATGGCAAATAATTTAGCCACAGGGGTTTCAAGCCAGTGACTTCTGTGCCAGTCCCAAGCCCGGATAAATAGAGAGGGTTGCGTCAGGAAGGGCATCCGGCATAAAAAATGCCTAAAACCAATTATG
>SRMA01026938.1:330719-368431 GCA_007224835.1 Danionella cerebrum | reverse complement strand
CAGGCCTGCTGAAGCATTATAGCGACCCAGCCACGTGCTTGTTTTTTGAGCCTCTTCTCTCTCGCCCTCTTCCCAGAAACTTTCCCTTTTCTCTGCAGCACATGTGCAGGGCAGTCATCTGTAGCCGTACAACCTATCAGGGCATCGAGGCCTTGCCGTTACCCTACACTCTGAGACACTTCCTCAGGCAGTATCACTATAGATGCAATGGAGCGTGTGCTCTTTGACTACCGAAGGTGTTTCCTGTTGTGCTTTTTTGTCAAAACAGGGACAAAAGTGTTGATTTTCAGTGGCATTCACTTGGATTTCTTTTGGTGATCCAATCTGAAGTGTACTTCCTTGCCTTAATCTTCAAGACCGTACTCTAATGCTGATTAGCTAAGATATCGAATCACACAAAGACAGTTTTTAACCTGCTATCTGCTACTGCTCTGATAGTTTCTGTCATCTTTCACGTTCATGTCATGAAATCAAAAAAATTGTTGCCCCTTTTGCAGTGGAAAAGCATTGGAATTGATCCTATCTGGATTAGATTTTTCCTCTGTATCAGATGCAGACTGTTAATGTAGATCAAACTTAAAACTAATGTATTTGCTTCACCTTTTATGCAATATTAAACTCTTATCTTGGAGATTAAACAGGAAATTGGTGGAGCAGTTCATTTTCTCATGACGTTAACAATCTGTAACAGCCACCCCAGCAGCTCAGCAATCAAATTGTGCAAAATCCTGGTTGATTCGACAGATTAAAGAGAAGATGAAAAAAGAAAATGAGCTGATTTAAATTTCAAATGTACTACAATTACATGTTCACCTGCTTTTGCGATTATGTTGGTGCATAAGAATTCTGATTGGAACAATGCATACAGACTGCAGTGTGTACTCTGTGTTTCATTTTATTCTTTATCATTTTATTGTTTAATGTATCTGTAGTAATATGGCCGGCAAAAAGTAAGTTACAAGTTTAAACAAGTTTCATTTGTGAAGTGTATTGCCATATTTTTGGGGGATAATTGGAGAAGGTGCTCGATGTAGAGCGTCAGAGAGGAGGAGCTTCACAGAACACCAGTGGGGAGGGGCTATTGACCAACAAAGGGGATAGTCCTCCCCTCTATTGGTACCTAGCCCCTCCTCTCTGATGTTGTAAGTAGCTCCTCTTCTTAGATACTCTGCATTCATAGATATTTTATGCGTAGATACCTCATGAAAAGGGGCTGTCGATTGGTCCAACATTTTAGTACAGGACTTCTACGTAATGCACTTGGCAATTAAAGCTGAGAATACCACCGAAGAAAATAACCATAACCATAACTAAAGCTGATTTTCAAGACATTTTTATTAGAAATGTCAGATAGCTTTATGATACAGTACAGTATTACTTAATTATTTTATTCATTTAATATAAATTTAAACAATCTGGTCAACAATATTAGAACTCATACCAATGCAGATGATAATATAGAAAAAAGTTATCAACACTATAAAATAAAAAGTATATAAATAGATAAAAAATATATAAATAGCATTAAAACAAAATATTAATAGTAACATTAATAAAAGTAATATTACAATTTTCTATAATTTAATATAATTTGATAAAAGAATTTTACTATTATACAATACAATACCTTAAAGTCAAATTTCACAAAATGCTTAATAAAATCACGAAAAAAAAACAACAAATCCAAAAAAGTGAACGAATGCATCAGGTTCATTAGAGCAAAAAGAGCATTTAGTGTCAATATCATTTGAAGTCGTTTCAAAGGCTAAACTGATCTTCCCTGTCCTGTACCAAGATGGCGCCATGACGACGTAGGTGAAAGGCTGTTATAACGTATCTACATATATAATACCTCTGCTCTGCGTTGAACAGCGCTAGGATAATTGAGCCACACGAAAATAAACTTAAAACAAACAAAAAAACGTTTCAATAGCATAATAAAAATAAAAAAAGATCTCCTCAAAAGTTGCTCTATTCCATAAAGTTGTAATGAGAGGATAATCCTTCTGTTAGCCAGCCACAGGGGGGCGATCGATGCTCTTTGGCTTCACTCACATTTGCCGACAGCGAAGCTTTTTAACCTGCAGTAGTTCTCAAATTGTACACTAAAGGGCAGAGTTGTACAACAGATTTTCATTTTTCTCTTTCTACGATTGATATATATTTTAAAAAATATTATTTTATTTTACAGAAAAATAGAAATATAATCAAGAAAGACTGATGTGTTTTCTTTGCTGAATCTCCACCTATTACTGATACCCAGTAGTCTTTGTTCAGCCCCGTTTAACTGTAAACTGTAAACGAATTAATTCAAGATACAGTTATTTCGTGAAAACTCTTGGAACATGATCCTGTTTCGTGTTAGCCTGCTATAATAAGCATTCGTCACAATGATCTATTATGACGAATATAATTTCTGTTTAATTTTTACTTAAAAAAGGAAAAAGAAAATATCATAAAAGTGGTAAACGGGTATTTCACAATATATATGAGATAACTATAGGAGAAAGGAAAGGCATTTACTAGTGGACAATGTTTTATTGATTTTTTTTGTTTATACATAATTATTTAGGTTTGTGAAGATGAAAAAGAGGCGTTAAAATTTGGATAATTTAGATTTATTTAACATTTTGTCGTGGGTTTATCTATCTGAAGCCGTCTGATTTTTCGGTCTATGATCTGAAGGGTCATGAAACGTCAGACAGGGGGTGGGGCAGATCTTCAGTGATAGCCTATGATATATGAGTATTTTCCTTTAGCACCGCCCATTTTAAAACGTCACCGTCGTCAGCGCGGGAGATGTGAGCGAAGTAGCACATCGAGGATTACCGCCAAGCTAAAACTGTAAGTATATACCGCTGTAAACACAATAGCGTCGGATTAAATTATATTTGAATTCGAGAATCCCCTTTTGCTCACTCACACTCTTTCGGAATAGTTTGTTAAAGTCTCCAAATATTTGTTTGGTTAAGTGTATAACCCAGCTCTTGTAGTTGCACCTCTTTGTATTACAAACATCATGTAAATGAGCAAAACTTGATGTTAAAGTAACTTTTTGTGTACAACCATGTATGTTTGCAACAGAGGTGAACGACATAATCCATTTGTCTCTTTAGAACTCGCCCAGGAAGAAAAGCACTAAAAAACGTACGCTTTAAAGGAGGTAGACAGCTAGCTTGTCAGGTTGTTTTGAACGTGTGAACATTAGATTCATTACAATATTTCTTTTTCCATAGAGTCATGTTTTGTATAACTATACTAGTCAAATTAAGTTATATCTTAACTACAACGGACGTGCACTGTTGCTCGTGCTTAAAACTAATCACTCAAGTACGAGCCACTATGGAGTGAATTTGGTGCAAAAAAGTTTTACAAATGTAAATTTGGTTTTGAAATTGTAAAAATAAAATTACAAAGTAGTAATAGTTTGTGCTCTAGAATTGCATACAAAGTCACATTTTCATCTTCACATCTTTAAAACTATTGTCTCAAGTGTAAAAATGTTTTTTTTTTTTTTTTTCCAATCCTGTTGCATTTGTTGTTCTGGTTCTGTAGATGAAAATAGTCCGGCACATTTGTTTTCATTTCTGCAATGTTCTCCTGTCAGAGTTTAATAAATAAGTAATTTATGCAAAAAATAGTCAAATACAAAGAGGATTTTACACGCACGCACGCACACACACGCACACACACAGTTTCGTGCTGACTGAGATCCCCTGGATTATTACAGTCTTAAAGGCATCTACACACCGGTCCGAATTGAGATTTGAGATTGATTGAAAATCTTTTGCGCATTCTTTGTCTGGGTCAAGGAAACATTGATGTAATGACGCTCCTTGCCTGAAAGTGGGGTTTATGGTACAACAGATCACTCCACTCCACACTGAGAAACAGGAAATAAGAAGACACCCACAGAGAAGAATCAAAGAACACATCACTCGAATCCTGGATGTCGAGCGGTTTATACTGTTTATGGCTGAAAAAAGTGAAGAACGGAGAGGATTTGTGGAACGCTTTTTCTTTCCTGTCGCTACAGACTGTGCAGCTCTTTTACCCCCTACTTACGTCATCTAAGCTGCCAGCTTTTATTGGTCATTGTCATGGTAAAAAAAAAACGGATGAAGGCTCGTTGTCACAAGAAACTTCGGGCCAAAAATTTGGATCAATGAACTAGAGACCTTAATCTTGCAAATGCAAGCTTATGTTTATGCATCGATTTTTCTGTTGTTCATGAGACAAGGTTCACACATGAACCCAACAATCACAGTACTCTGTGACTGATGACTGACAGAAGCCATCAGCTGATCGGTGATAGGCAAAGTTTGTGTCTGTAGCCATGCGCTTCACTCAACAACATCTGGTTTTTCACAAACAAAATAATTACCCGGGGATTACAAGTTACACTTTTCGATAAAACTTATTGAAATAATTAGGCTTTCTCTCAATATTCACTTTTTTTGGCACATGCTAGTACATTAACTTGGGTGAACAAATGTACAATAAATAAAATTATTTTGTTTAATGTCAAATGTAAATAAGTCGTCTGCTCGCATGCAGCAGGAGTGATGCTGAGACTCGTCAAACCAAGATGCAAGACCACAGGATACTACCTCTGGGAGGTTGTAAAAACAGGGAAAAAGACTCAAAAGATAATCATGAGCAGGAGGAACTAGTCTTTAAAAGAGGTGCAACATCTGTTATGTGGACTTGATTCCGTTTTACAAAATCTGATTTGAAATGCTGCTATGCTAATGTACTCACCACAAAATAAAACATCCACAAGAATATGGTTAAAACCAAAAGATGGGGTCTGTACTACTTCACCAGACACTCCAGATTGTAACCGGGTTCAAAATCGTCTTTTACCAAAGTCGTGTTGTATGAAAAAAAACTCAAAACGATGTAAAGAAATACCGTGTTTTTTCGCATATAAGACGGTTAAATGACGATTAAATTTTAAATGAGGAAGATCTAGAAAAAAAAGATTCTGAACCAAATACTGTAGTAAAATATTTTATATCAACTGTGTAAAAGGTAACAGCAGTTTAAGAACAATTATATGTCAAACATGTAACATGAACAGTCAGTAAAGTCACCGTTCAGATCGTTCCACGGATCAGGAGTCACAGATCGGATCTACCGTATTTTGGATCAGTAAAAAAAAAAAAAACCAACAAGACAAACACACCGGTACATTTTTTCTTTGCCCCCACTCATCACTCTAAACTCCACCATTCGTTATCACCATCACTGTTCCAGTGCAACATTGCCCCCACATTAGTAATACCGTAACAGCCAGTAACATTACCCCCACATTAGTAATAATAGCTGGCACAATGCAGCTGCTTACCTGCTCCTTACGATCCGCACTATGGTAGGATCGACAAGATGGTCGATGACGTCATCGTGCACCGCCGGGTGTACAAAATATGGCCGACGGCTCTGGAGCTGGGCCGAAGCCGCAGCCTCTCTTAAGCCTCTCCTACGGCCGTGACTGCCCTCCGCTCCGCGGCGCTCTGCATTCGCCGTATAAGATGCACCAACTTTTCCCCCTCAGTTTTGGGGAAGAAAAAGTGCGTCTTACACGGCAAAAAATACAGCAATACATTCAACTACGATGCCTATTTGCCAAGACATGCTTACCCTTTTTGCTTCGTAATTTAGCTTTTACCACAATGTTTCTACATTACACTGAAAGTTCTCCTGAAATTTGTTCATTTTTGTCGGATCTTTTTCTCCATAGGTCTCTGTTCGTGACGTATTTTGTTTAAATCTTGTCCATAATGCCTTGTGAAAGAAAGCCCATGCGTTACGGTCACTCCGAAGGCCACACTGACGTCTGCTTTGATGACCAGGGAAAGTAGGTTTCCCCATTTCTGAATACTTGTAACAAACTGGTTTTCTGTGTATCGTTTCTAAGGTATCTCTTCATTTCCTAGGTGTATCGTGACCTGTGGAAGTGACGGTGATGTGCGCATATGGGAAAGTCTTGATGACGATGATCCCAAGTCTATAAATGTTGGGGAGAAAGTCTATTCTGTTGCCTTGAAGGTCAAATATTGGTCATCTCAGTAGAATGCTGAGCAAAATACTCCTGCTCACATCATTGTAATCAAACTTCATGTCAATCTTTATTTTCCACTTCAGAATGGAAAGCTTGTTACAGCTGTTTCCAACAACACCGTTCAGATTCACACTTTCCCAGAGGGAGATCCGGATGGCATTCTCACCCGATTCACCACCAACGCAAACCACGTCACCTTCAACAGCAGCGGCTCCAGAGTGGCTGCAGGCTCCAGGTTTGAGATAATATCGTATATAAATGATCCTGCTTTATTTCTTTGAAAACAATGCTGACCGTTCTACTTTAAATTGGTTTTAATGTGGGTGTTATTGTTTAGCAAATTAATTTTGTTATTAAGTTTAATATTGTTTGGCACCTCTAAAAAGAAAATTGGAACTTACTGAAATAAACCATTAAATGTGTAGTTCAAAAACAAAATAAAATCCCTGTGACGATCAAGACAACCAGGGTGAAAACCCAATTTTTAGGCCTTAAAATGTTTATGTCTTAATGTTTTGACACTACAGATCGAGTGTGCTTGACAGATTTCCCATCATGCACCATGAGCTGGCACATTAGGTTGTTTAACAAAGATAGGTGCCATAGCAACTCCAAATAAAGTAATTAATGTGATTTACAAAGGTTTTAATAAATGAAAACAATAGTATTATGTTGTTTTTCATGTAGCAAATACAAATACGGTCAAAAATTTGAATCACAAATCGCATGAAAAACTTTTGCATGAAAAATTAAGAAATCCATCATTTCCTTTTTGGTTTCATCTCGTAAAGGTAATATAAAAATCTGTATAAGTCGCTAGTTTTAAAGGAACATTTTAGACTAGTAACAGTAACGATTCACGATATAGCCTCGTGTATGGCACGTTGATTAGAGATGCAATAGTACACAAATCATTCTTTGTATGGATCACATGAACAGAAAAATAATGGGTGTTTGATAGAATTCACTTTATTTCTTCAAAAAGTTCACTTTATATTAAAATAATAAATTAAACATTTGTAGCAAGGTGGGTTGTTGTACTCGTCAGTAAAGCCAGCAAAAAAGTTGACTGCGTCTCCTCACAGCGCTGACAATTCCTCTGAAACATGAGAAGTCCCGCCCTCCTCTAACTTTAGCGCTCGCTAATTGGATACTTGCACAAAAGAGCAGTTCATTGATTGGATATTTGCTTGTGGACGTGCGTTTCTTTCCCTGACATCTGCCTTTTAACATGCGTAAACTATCAGTAATACATACAGGAGTTATTCAAATGAGAAACTGAAAAAACGCAGTTCTCAAGGGCGTACCAAACCCTACAGATGGCTTTTAATTGATTGCAAACAACATTTGTAAATTTCCTAACAAACTCGTTCAAAACCATGTTACAAAAATGAGTACACCTCAATTCTAGTCTTAGGAGAAAACTTCTATGCTACAAAATTCGAATGAACAGACGTTCAACCACTGGTGAATCTAATGACGGAGTGTCCGCCACACAGATGACTAGAAAACCCATTTCATGCGGTCAGCAGTGGCTCCCCATCTCCCCATGGAAGAGAAATGTCACAAAAGCTGCGGAAGGAAATCATTTACGAGGTTCTTGTTGAACAATGGAAAAGGAAAGATGCTGCAATGTGTCGCCAACTTGTTTATTCCATGCCTTGAAGACGCAGTACTGCCTCATACAAAGCTCTAGATGTAGTAGTTGTTGGTGCGGGGTGTATTCATTTTTGCTTCGCCCATTTTGTTACCAACAGTTATATTATTAACTTTAATTTCATTTTATGGAGTTAAATAAGTGTTCAATAAAACTCAGCCTTGTGAAAAGTTTGGAATTGAATTGAGTTACTGATTAATTTCAGACTTTTAAAAGTGGTGTACTAGTTTATGCTGGACTCTGCACGTGTAAAAACAATTTAGAATCTATAACTTTCACAAAATGCATGTTTTCATGCTTTGAAATGCTTCAACCACTCACTTTGATTTTGACTGGTTAAGTGTAGAAAGCACTTTGATTGGCTTATGATGGCCGAGCTAAGGTTTTCTGGGGGTATGGATTGTTTGAAGAATCCGCAGCAGCCGTGAGCATGTCTCAGCATTGATGTAGCAGTTTTATCCTTCTGTCGATGCTTGAATATTGATGCTGGCAGCTGAGCTCCAAACAGGTTATTTGATTTTTTTTTTTTCCAGCACGCAGCGGAAATGAGTTTTTATTTCTTTCCCCACTTCACATCGAACAGATGCGCTGGGCCGATATGAGCCTTGGAAAATGGTGCTAATTTTGCCGGGTTTGTTTTTCAGTGACTTCCTGGTGAAGATTGTGGAGGTGGTAGACAGCAGTCAGCAGAAAACCTTTCGAGGCCATGACGCTCCCATCCTCAGCGTGGCTCTTGACCCATCTGATCAGTTTCTTGTGGGTGTCTCGGTGACTTTTAAATATATGTATTTTACAACATTAGTTGTAATAATTGCTGCTAATTCTGAAAGGATTATAGTTTGGATGTATTTTTTATGTGATAATGAGTAATACACAAATCGATGATTTTTCTTAAAAAAATTCTGCTTATTTCTCACACAGTTCATTCCCTTAAGTTATATTAAATTACCTCGACATGAATTGACTTATTCATCAATGTTTGTTTAATTAGGGAACATGTAGGAGCCATTCCACCAAATGAGTGCCAGTACAACTTTTCAAAATGTATTTTTTACTTGATTTCAGAACAGATTCCAGTAGCATACATACTTGAGAATTCCAAATGGCTATTGGTCGATAATAAATAGCGTATTTAAATGATTTATACTCTTCTAGTTACTACCCCTCTGGTTATTCTTTACATAAGTAACAGGACTGAAAGTAACAGGGGTTTTTAGAAAACAATTACCAAATACATGTTAAATATCCACATGGTGCACATGATTGTAGAACCAGGACATTCTGCAAATTCAGTTATTTACCAAATATGTGCTTTTTTTTACTTTACTAAAATATTCTGAGTAGCAGGACAGTATTTTTGAAATGATGCTTGGAGATCATCACAAATCATCAAATATGTTTAAAAAAAAGAGAAAACTTGCATTTGCTCTTCCTATGACCATCTAAAGATCCAAGTGATGCAACTCCCTGCTGCAAAACTGACTTATGTTAATTCATTTTTCAGGAGGTTTTTTTTTTTTGTAAGTCTAAGAAAGTTAAAATATTTGTGTAAATGAACGCATTTGAAACAAACATGTTTGGAATTACACATCCTTGAAAAACAAAGGTTCTTTTTAAACGATCTTAGTCATTATATTTAATGGAGAAGTGTAGCATCAGAGACTCTGGACAAGCAATAAATGTTATTTTTCAGTTTTTTTATGAGGGTTTTCTCAATATCGTAAATGTTGTAGCTTAAATTCTCTATAGGAATAGTATGTTGTACACTTTACTTAGTAATAAAATGTTTTTAGGAAGCTATTTTAATGCTTATGTACACATATAAAGTCCCAGGGACAGAAATGGCACCTGTTCCTTGGAATTGTTCATGTAAAATGTGGATTCATTAGAGAAAGACTTCCTTTTTGTACTCCATATGGCATTCACTCTGTCTATGCTGATGTCACTTCCTCACAGGCTTCATCGAGTTGTGATGGATCGGTTGCTGTCTGGTCCATTGAGTCACAGGTAAGCGCCAGCCTCATCGGCTCCGGTTTTGTTAAAATGCAATGTAAACTACCTATACAGTCAACTATTATTAAATCTGCTTAAGTCATTAATAAAGAGAGATGAAACATTGAATAGGATTTTTAAGATTAGCGAGTGAAGTCTCTCTCTTTTACACAGAGAAAAACTACAGAAACACTGGAAGACTCTGTTTTTATATTCATGTGCATATTTCTGGGGTTGAAAATGTAGGAGTTGGGTGAATAGTTTTAAAAAGTACAATTTCCGGAGTTTATTTTTGACTAAAGTTTGCGTTAAGGGATAGTTCCTGGATCTGCTGTATTCTTATCCAGGTTTGAGTCCCAAAATATAACTTACAGATGGGGGATGAAGTTGATGGTCTTGCATATACAGTGGTTTCCTTTCATAATCCACATTTTCTATAAGATACTATACTACAAATGTGACCATTGATTGCAACCAAGATTTGTCAATCTGCACACACAAAAGTGATTTACCCAAGCCCATGCAGGCATCAAACTAGCAATCTTCTAACTTGTTTGATTGCATCAGCAATTATGAACAGATAATGATCCTCTATGTTTCAGGCTCAAGTAGCTCAATGGAATGTTCTCCAGAAGTCAAGTGATGTTAGCAATGCCAAGTCCCTCTGCAGGCTTGCCTGGCAGCCTCGCTCTGGAAAGGTATTTGATCATCTTGTTTATTCATCACATTGAAGGCTTCTCCAGGTTTCTTCGTTGTTTCATGTTCTGGATCCGCACAGAGAGCTCATTCATCTTTCTGTCATATGTCTCCAGACCTCCCATTACTTTTTAGGGCTCGGGCACTGAAGGTTATTAGAACCCTATTGTAATTGTTCATAGCATTATTGGTGCATTTGATGGCCTTAGTGTGCTCGAAGTCACTGAATTTCACAACGTGTGAGATTTTATGGCTGATTGTGGTTTGGCAAAACGGCTTTAAAGTGCTAAATTTTCGGTACAAATCAATAAGAACTTACAAAATCTTTATTTTGAAAAGCTGCCAATACACAATAGAATTCTTGCATAAAATAAATAAAAGTGACACATTTGGGTGATATTTTAAATAAATTGCACTCTTTATAAAGAAATACACATTTGTTAAATAAAAAAAATGAAATACTGCAACTAGTTAGGACCTGAAAACTTTTAACACTAGCAACAGCTTCAGCTTATATATCAACAAAACTAACTATTCAAGTTTTAAGTTTTTGGCTAAAAAGATTAACCTATCCACATTTTCTGAAGAGAGCACAGATCTGGTTGCAGTGACAATATCTCCAGCAGTAGAAAATGTTAGATGTGTTGCCTGCCCGATCTCCGTGGAACAATGTCGGCATACAACTTTAAATTTATCCACTCGTCTATCCCCGTTATGTATTTTAACAGAGAAGCCAAAGTGTTCTCAAACAGGAGAGTGTAGTGAGGTGGGAGGGTCTTCAAGCTCTGGCTTCTCTTTCGCTGTTGCCATTTCTCACAGCTACTCGTGCAGTGCTACTGTGCGTCACTCAATAGCGGAAACTCACCTAGGAACAACGTTCCGCTGCGCTTAATATCGCGCTAATAATAAATGTATATTATTTAATTAAAAAAATATACCGAAACGGTACGCAAGTGTACCGAACCGAACAGGCCGCACCGAAACGGTTCAATACATCCCCGTGAACCGTTACACCCCTAGTACCAAGACTAATTGGTAATATCCTCAGTAATAAGTAATATACGTTGCGTTTCCACAATCAAAAGGAAGTCTGGTATTTTGCAAATGCCTCTAAAAATGGTCACTTTTGCAAACTCCAAAAGGGATTTTTTTTGCAAAATCATCAGTTTATCTAGAGGCATATGGAATGTTAACTTGTGATGCATTTTTTTTGACAATAAGAGGACCGTGGTACATTTGACATAATCAGGAAGTTGCTAATAACTTGGCCATGCAATGTCCGATTGTGTTCAAATTTGGCATGCACCTGAACAAATCCTTATACTAATCTACGGCGTCAGTTATAGCGCACCAGGTGGCAACATAGAATATACAATTTACTGCTGTTGTATACTGCAATTTCAGAGTGTGTTAGAAGGACATGTTGGAGCAAGTATCGAAAATAATCATTTTTAAATTTCTTTGAAAACTTTGTACAGTTCCAGGCCTTTAACTTTAACGAAATTTAAATCGCAACATTTCGCTAGTTTCGCTGAATTTTTAAGCAGGAAGTTGTTATATCTTTGCCATACAATATCTGATCAGGGTGATATTTGCCAACTGTCCAAACACATGTATATAGAAGCCTACAGTGTCAGTTGTAGCGCCACATGGTGGGCACATGGAATATGCCTTTTTCAAACTGTGTTTAAATTGAACGTTTTACATTTGGGTTGACTTGTATAAGGGACTAAGATTTACCAAAAAGCCCATTAGAGTGAGTTTACAAACCAACCGGAAGTTAATTAATAAAAAAAGTTAACTGCTTGAAAAACGCACGTCTCATACATTTTCAAATGTTAACAAAAGAGATTGAGTTTTTTCTCCTCAGAACTCCATCACTCTTATCTTAGGTTTATGAAATCATTAACCGGCCTTTGAAAGTCAACATTTTACTATAAACAGGAAGTGTGGTATGACTCTGCAATATAATCTTATTGATCTTATCGGTATGAAATTTACCAACGATTTGAACTGTAAATATCTGTACACATCTACTATCTTTTCTCTCGGTTATAGTGCCATCAGGTGTTAACATTGGTACTTCTTTTTTTTCTTCCAATTTTGACATCTGTGACAAGAATTTTGGTCAAAACAATAAAAAAATGTTGGCTTATAAGTATTTATACATGTTAGTGCCACCTGGAGGTCACGACACTTTAAGAGTTGGTTTTCATTATTTAATTTGCCTGTATTGTTCAGTAAATATATCAATTCTTGATTGAATGCATCTTCTAAAAAATTATAGTGCAACAAACTGGCCGCAGAGAGGTACTAGAGCCCTTTGATTGCTGCTTGCAGCATTAATTTTTATTTATTTATTTATTTATTTATTTATTGAAATTTTCCTGATGACTGATTGTTTTGTATTTGTTTACAGCTGCTTGCTGTACCAGTGGACTCGACTGTTCAGCTGTATGACAGAAACACTCAAGTCAGCACGCTCTCTGATGATCTCATCACACAGGTTGGTAGAAAACTGGCCACAAATAGTTCTGGTGGAAAGCATTACTAACATCAGAGCTGTGTATAAAATCGTGTTCTATTTTGTAAGAGTAGTTTATTCTTCTATATGCATTGTTGTTATGCACATCTCTTTACGTTTTTTTTTTTCACCGCCACAGATTGTTAATGTCGTGTCCTGGTCTCCATGCGGGAAGTTTCTGGCTGCAGGAACCGTTGGTGGAAATCTTGTGATTTGGGACGTAGAAGCCAAACTCTGTGTCGAAAGGTTAGAAACCGATTTATGTGTCTATTAGCTCAGAGTGCATTAAACAGATTCTGTTTTCTGTTCAGAGCAAAGAATACCTTCATGAATATAAACAACGCTCGTTTATTTTTGTTAATTTACAATATGCAAACAAAAGAAAAATGAATTCAATAAAAAGTATATCGTGCAAGATATGGTTACCATTAAATGAAATGTTGGTCCTACCACACAGCCCATAGTGGGTGCTATAGAGCCATTTTTCAACACCCACTTTTTGACACTCCAAAGCTAATGACCGGAGTGCTGGCTGAAGCTACAACAGCCGTTCCTCATTGCTGAATAACTCTAAAGGTCACCTAAAACGTTGAATGAAATAATTAGAGACTGCTTCGCTCGTGTTCATCGCGTTGTTGCTTTTTTGACCTTGCAGGCAGAAACATGAGAAAGGGTTCACCATCTGTGGGATGGCGTGGGACCCGTCTGGGACCCGGATCGCTTACACTGATACGGAGGGTTGCCTCAGTCTACTGGAAGGCCTGTCTGTATCATCCTCCTCTACTGCCATCCAAAGTGCCAAGGTTGGTAATACCCTCTGAATGAACAAATCACCCGTGGACACTGGTCATCTGCCTCTTCCTGTAAACTTGTTTTGAAGATGAAATGCACGTCTGTCTTCACTCATGCAGTTGCAAAAGCACTGTATTCACAAGTCAGCTGTTGAGTTGCTATAAAGGAGTGCAATATTTGTGGAAGGATGTCATCAGGATTATCATTTTCAGAACAAGAGTATCAGAGGTGGGATCTGACCGTCACTACTTAACAAGTCTGAGTCAAGGCAGGACGAATCCGAGTCAGGTTCCAAGTAGGGCTGTGCAATTAATCACTAAAAAAATCAAGATTTAAACACATGCCATTTCTAAAGCGCATAAGGCTGCAATTTCATCTGTTGATTTATTTAGATTTTTTTCCAAATACGTTCTTGTGCGCATTATTAAAACCCTGAAAGACCTGCCATAGAACCACCGAGCATATTTTACATTTTTACCTGCTGTGGTGCTATTTTTTTTTTAATATTTTAATTTGCTATACGTCAATGCAACCCTTATATCCTAGATTTTATAATAAGAGTTTGTCCAATATTAACTGAAGAAAGTTTCATACTACAAAAATTTTTCAAATTGTTTTTTTTTGTTTGTCTGCATATTGTTTCTAAATAAAGACACGTCTTACTTTATTATATTAAAATGGTTTTGAACCACAGTAAATTTATTCATTCATTTTCCATCACCTAAAGGGAATTTAGATTATTCAATTGACCTAACTGCATGGTTTTGGGGATTGTGGGGGAAACCGGAGTACCCGGAGGAAACCCATGCAAGACCTTTACAGGAAGGTGACCGGCAAGCCTCAAACCGACAACCTTCTAACTGGAAGGTCACCGTGCTGCCACAGTAAATTTAATCCGAGTGAATTCATTGCTTAGTTGCTTAAAAAACTAAAAACGTGAACTATTTATAACTGCAATCAAATAACACGTTTAAAAAAAAAAGTTTCTAAGATACTTTTGATCATAGATAGCTTTGTATTTGACAATTGTAATTAATATACAGTACAATAAATAATAAAAATGAACTTTATACTGTGATGAAACTTCAGAACAGGAGAACACAACATATAAAATCAGCCATAAATATATATAATAATATATACAATAATAATATTGTACTGCACTGCAGAGCTGGGATTGGACCATAGTAAACACAGAGGCACCTCACACGCCTCACACATGAAGGGAACTCACTTTCCAAACACTTTCCTTTGTGGCTTTTTGGGCCTGATCCCCCTCACAGATGGCAAAAGAGATGTCATGGGATATTTAGGAGAGATTTAGATACCGATTGATCGAGTCTACGCCAAAAGTTTTCGGCTTAAAAGTCCCAGGAAGATGACGTCACACTGTGGATTGTGGGTAATATTGCAGCAATTTATCACTGTTACAATGTGAAGAGGTGTGGGTTATAATGTTTTTGTTGTGTAAACCTTTGTAGGATTTTTTTGCGACTTTTTGCTGGTTTTCGTCACACCTACTCGCGGAAAAAAAACGGCTCTATGAGGCATGTGTCATATGTAATTCTAACTCCTTCGTTTATGTGGTTCGAATTTTACAGGCATTTAAAAATTGATATGCAAATGGGATCGCCGGCACTAAGTCTTAAAGGGTTATTATGTGAACCAACCAGAGCACCAGGCATTTACAGCCAAGCTGAGCGTGAGAAAGATGTTAACCAGTCAGAGCTCACCGCTCGCACAACGAATCTTTGTGTGCCATCAACCAGCACAATTTCGGACAGAGTGTTTAGTACCTGGGGAAACGTGGTGACATGTCACCGTTCATGCAGAAAACCAGAAATGGTGGACGTGCTAAAAAACTTTAAGAGGGCAATCTGTTTTTTGGTTTTGATTTACGTTAGTTTTAATTTTTTGTTATGACTGGAATTCTGGTTAGTTAAACTTTGTTTTTTCATGTTTGTTTTTAAGACAATTTACTGTAGTTTTATTTATCAAGCAGTTAGTACGACTGTGTACAGTATATGCTATTAGCTAGCGTTGAGGTTAGTTAATCTTAATTTATGTTACGTTGTCTGTTTTAAAGACAATTTTACTACAGTTTTGTTATTTCATTGTGAAATGTTTTGTTGTGCAGTGTTTGTGCACTGAATACATTTAGAATGTTTTCCATTGGAAGAACGGAAGCATAAGAAAACACGTCGTCTGATTGGAGAACGCTACTCAAAACATTGTTAGCGTACATATCTTTCATGGGAAGTGAATTTCAAAGTGGATATACTATCATTATTTGTTGAGGGTAAAGATAAAAACGTTACAGTGAAATGCAACTAGTGTCGTTGTGTCTCGAGGGCGAAGGTTCTATCAATAGCAACAAACCGAGAGTTCAGTAAAGCTGCAGCAGATTCACAGATTTGGTTTCTCTACTCATTAGCTCTAGACCCAAACTCTTTTAATAGACACTTTTTTTCAAAACATGTCTTTTTCCACTTTCACCAAAATACTTTACGGTCAATGAGCAGCTGACTGAAAGGATCGCTTAGGGACCATCTACAAAGTGCCAAACCTTACCAAAATCAAGCCACACACCACTGCTCACCTGCACATTGTACTCGTTTTGATACAATTTTGAACATTTTATTATTGCATAATTTTTTATTATGGTTTATTTTGATTAAATTTCAATTGCTTCTTTAAAAATCACCTTAATTACCATTTAATTTAGGTCACACATCACTGTTCTAATGCTTAATGTTCTAATGTTCATGCCACCTCAACTGTTGAGTTGTCTGCTGGTATATCTTGGGTTATCTTAGTTTAAACGGCCTGTGAGCCGTATGTTTGGCAACTTTGTCCTAGACGATATGTTCCTGTCGCTCCACGATACATATTGTGTAACAGTTTATCGTGGCACAAAATGTCTACAGCCCTAATAAATTAAATTTGCATTTATAAGAGAAATTGAGCTGCATTTTTAGTATTAACAGCTCAAAATGATTTTTTCTAGTAGCCGTGGAAGATTTTAAATGTGTTGTTTTGTATTAAATGCTTTTTCTGCTCTGTGTGTGTGTTCAGGCCTCTGTGGCTACAAAAACAAGTGACTATGATGACCTGTTTGAGGAG
Organism: Danionella cerebrum; assembly: GCA_007224835.1. Lineage (NCBI taxonomy): Eukaryota > Metazoa > Chordata > Actinopteri > Cypriniformes > Danionidae > Danionella > Danionella cerebrum. Next base: position 351,583 of record SRMA01026938.1, on the reverse strand, counting down.
GAGGATGGCCAGATGCTGGACGAGGGCTTGAGTGACGCACACTCTCCGAAGAAGCCCATCATGGATTTTGAGGATGATGATGATGATGACCTTATGCCTGCCACAGGCAAACCACGTCACAGAAGCTCGTTTCTGGATGATGATGATGATGATGATAACTCTCGAGGTATGAAGATCAATATCCAGCTTCTGTAGTCAGCGTCAGTACAATGATTTGTAATATTCTGCTGCTTTCAGATCCAGGCTCACTGAAGCTGGATGGGCATCTGGAGGGTGGCAGTGGTTCTGTTCTTCCTGCTGCAGTTCCTGCCGTAGCACGTGCCGTGTATGATGGTCCCATCCCCTCACAACCACAAAGAGCCTTCCAGCCAGGATCTACCCCTGCTCACCTCATGCATCGCTTCATGGTGAGGAGAAACTGTTGCAGGGTTTTTGATATGACTGTCTGCTTTTCAGACATCAATTCTCTATTTTGACCGTCAACCATGATTAGCTGTAAAATATAAACTCAACAAAGCACTAATAATCTTTATCTATAATCTTTTATTTGGTTACTCTTTTTCTTTTTGGTTTTATCAAGAAGTTCTGGTGTTTCTTATAACTTGTCAAAGCTGATGCTTTTTTTAATGGTGTTTCGTTTGACTGGTTGGCGATCATGATTTGCCAGTATTTGCAATGGGGAGAACCGATAGTGCCAACAAAAGTCTTCACTGGAACGTTACACCATTCCTGGGCTCAAATACTTCACCGATGAGTGCCTTCCAGAGTTATATGAAGCAGTTTCCCTCATACTGACTGCCTCTTCAAGGAAGGCGCAACCATAATAACTTTCACATTTGGAGTGTCCCGTGTCCATGCACAGTTTAATTATGAGAACGTCAAACTTTAAAAAGTAGTTCAAGAAGGTCTGAGGTCATGCACAGCGGAAACACCTGATTCTCTGTTTTTGATATGTTTTGAACATGATGAATCCCTAGAGAAAATGTCCATTTCTTAAAAGAAATGAAGGATAAACACGTCACACGGCAACATCGCAGATTCAAATGTCTCTAGAAGACGACACCTGTACCTGCTCTCGGCAAGCGCGCCTCTCAATTCGCGTTTACCGCGCCGCTGAAGCCTCAGGCGCGCGCAAACGCGTCTTTGCATTGACTTAACATGGAAACCCTCCGCGCTTACCGCGCGAACCGCGTTCGATGTGAACATACCTTTACAGCGGCAGGCAGCTGCAAACAGATCAGACGAGGCCGAGATGATAATTAAGTTTAACGTTGCCTACAATATTGCAAAAGAAGAACTCCCCTTCACTAAATTCAAGTCGAAATAATTCTTATGAAGAAAAATGGCTTGAACGTAAACCCGACGTACAGCAATGATGTCGCGCGCACCCAAATTATAGGAGTCATCGCAGATACATTGAAAAAAAAGACGTCTGTGCAAATTGTGAACAGTGCGTACATGGAATTCCTGATCGACGGAGACACATATATCGCCACAAAGGAATGCATCATTGTGTACAGTCGTATCTTGCGGAAAGGAAGACGATGAATATATTATTGAACACAGTGAGGTCTAGCATGCTCATACCCAAGGTAAGCCATGTCATCTTATGGAGCCTATGTCAATAATATGCCTACCGTCTCGTTACTGCATTAACCATAATATTCTGACACTTAAAAATGAAAAAATAAATAAATAGGCTGCATTATAAACTCTTGATCTGGGTAGTAAATGGTAGTATCGTTTTTATTTGTATTTGCTGCTCTTGGGGACCAAAATCAGTTTAAAGTTTAAATTTCAGCTCAGTAAAGCACTTTAAACACCTTTTCAGTAAGTTTTAGTTACCTTTCTTGTAGAATTGTGCTTCAAATAAAGAACTTTATATTGACCAGGTTGTTAGTTAATCATTTACAAGTCAATATTGTATATGGACAGTGATTTAAAAAAAAAAAATAGATAACTAAAAAAAGTGAACTTGTGAAAATGGGATGTTAAATGTGATGCAGTTGAAAATTTGGGTGCACCTAACTTTTGTGCTGGTGCACCTAAGAAAAAAATTTAGGCGCACCAGTGCAACCAGTGCAAAAAGTTAGTCTAGAGCCCTGCTTGAGAGGAGTCTTTTCTGGTGATTTTGAAATCGGAAGATGCTGTGTTGTTTAAGGGCCATGAGCGCCGCCTTCTAAGTTTCATCTGCCCAGGGTAATTAAAAAAAATGGATTTGTACAGCTGCGCAAAGTGAGTTGGGATGTGGAAATGGCTTGGATTGGCTTTCGATAACAAATTTAGAAAGATAAGCCCTTCATGACAGCCAATAAAAAAGCAACACACCTGCACTGAAGTGGGATTTTAACCACATTTTACTTTCTCAAGGAAAATGTTTGCTCCATAGTTTTGACTTGAAGGTTGTTGGTTACCAACCAACTGCTTGAAGCTCTGACTTCATCACTGGGAAAGCCACCGCAGCACCTTTGCACCACGGAAACAAACCGTTTTGAACTTTACACACCTTTACACACCTATGCATTTTTAATGCAGGAACTGAATGCAGTAAATGCAGCCTTAGTTACCCTGCTCTGTAACTATAGACAGGTTTGTGACTCGCCAACAGATGCAGATAGCATCTCGCTAGCCTCACAGAGCGAGTCATTTGTACTTCAATTTGTGCGATTGTCACACGATTTGCATGAGATTCGGGGCATAAACTCAAAATCGGGGATAAAATCATGTGCCTGTAACCAGCTTTAATAAGAAGTGGTTTGTTTTCCAGAAAACTATTAGTTTATCTTTATTTTATTACAAATAAGTGATCACTTATCCTCTTTTCCTTCTCCATAAACGCGCCTCACACCACTGTTCTGAGCCACCGTGTGGCATGGAGTGAATTGCAGTTCACCAAAACGCCATCTAGTGTTCAGGAGAGTGTCTGTGCACTTATTTATTTAACGCAAAAGAAAGACGCAGGGAACTCATGACAAAGACGCAAAAGTAAACCCATAGATATGTGAATGCCATAAGGCATCGTTCATAATGTATACACTGCATCTTCTCATAGGATGACAGAGGTCTGGCTCATGGATAATTAAAATAGTCATAGATAGACTTCCTGAGAAATGTATATTCTAACAGGAAATCAGAAATCGTGAACAAAAGATTGAAACTACCCAGTTTTACCCACAATGAAGTGCAACAGATCATACATTTATCCTAAGTAATGCTCAACGCACGTAAATCACTGAAAATATCATATTGTTTACATCCTGTGTATCGTGGCCCTTTAAGATAACTACGCCATAATATAATATGATATATTCATCTTCATATTTGTCTCATGATGAATCCTTAACATGCTTTGTGTGTTCTTAGATGTGGAATTCTGTGGGCATCATTCGTGGCTATAATGATGAACAGGACAATGCCATTGATGTGGAATTCCATGACACTGCTGTCCATCATGCCATGCATCTTACCAACACTCTGGGCCACAGCATGGCTGACCTTTCCCAAGAGGCCGTGCTGCTGGCCTGCGAGGGAACTGATGAGCTCGCCAGGTGTTTTCTCAGTTTCCTGCTAAAATGAAACAACCCCACAATTAAAAGTTTTGGGGATGTGGAGTATATTTGGGATTCGATCAGAAAATAATCACATTTCCTGTTGTCAAATCTCTCTTCCAGTAAGATCCAGTGTCTGCATTTCGCATGCTGGGACACTCATAAGGATTGGATGCTAGATCTTCCTAAAGGTGAGGACGTGCGGGCGCTGTGTCTTGGCTTGGGCTGGGCAGCTGTGGCCACCAGCGCTCAGCTGGTGCGTCTCTTCTCCATCTCTGGAGTGCAGAAAGAGATCTTCAGTTTGTCTGGAGCTGTGGTCTGCATGGCTGGACACGGCGAGCAGCTCCTCATCGCCTACCATAGAGGTACGGAACGGGGTTTCGTTTTATGTGGAGTTATCCTGGTTTTAAATAGTATAAACATGTTCAAGCAGAATTGAGGAATAAAGGTTTCTTCGGTAATATTTGGATTAGATTATTATGTAAACCCTTAGGTACAGGCTTTGATGGGGATCAGGCTCTGGCTGTCCAGCTGATTACCCTCGGCCGGAAGAAGAGGCAGGTCATCCACGGTGAACCATTGCCTCTCTCTCGGAAAACCTACCTGGCCTGGATGGGCTTCAGTGCAGAGGGTGAGTATCCTCCATTGATTTAAAGCTGTTTACATAGACATTTTGGAAATTTAAAAGAACTGAAAAACCAGACGAACTGGGTCAGGTTGGTCTTAATTAGTGAGTATAATGAGTATAATTTGACTCGGACTCTACGGTGCCAGTGTTGTTTTTGCCATCTATGTTTTAGTCTTAGTCTTTTTGCCGAAAATGATTTTAGTTTAGTCACATTTTAGTCATTTAAAAATGCAATGGTTTTAGTTGATGAAAATCGAAATCGTTTCAGTCATCAAAAAATAAATTGTTTTAGTCTAGTTTCAGAAAATGTAGATGTAGGTTGTTTAAAATAGTCTTTTAATAAGTTATTTAAATAGTCAACAATTTTATATCAAAACATGAATTAATGCTCCACAGGGCTCTAGAGTGCGACCAATTTGGTCGCATATGCGACCTAATTTCTCAATGGTGCAACTAAAAAAAATCAAAGGTTGCACCGGTGCGACCCGTCGTTCGAGGGGAAAAAAACGAAACTCCGTGAGTCTCCCTGTTGTTCAACAACAGACACACATTAGGCCCATATCTTGGTCTAAACCAATCAGAGATAGTGAAGAGCGTATCCCGTCCCCCCCCCCCTCTGATTGGCCGTGGTCCAGATATTCCTGTATGTGTGTGAACGTTCGTTTGAAAATGCATGTGATGCAGTCAGACAAAGAGAGGTGACTCCATCAGGTAAACAGTGGATGTAGCCGTGGATTACGAGAGAAGATGAAAAGAACGATTGACAGATTTTTCATTAAGAAAGATAAGTTAGGGCTAGATAAGATAAGTAGGAATTAATGCTGCTTCAAAGAAAGCATTTGCTGCTCTTGGGGACCAAAATCAGTTTAAAGTTTAAATTTCAGCTCAGTAAAGCACTTTAAACACTTTTTCAGTAAGTTTTCATTACCTTTCTTGTGGAATTGTGCTTCAAATAAAGAACTTTATTTTGACCAGGTTGTTAGTTAATCATTTACAAGTCAATATTGTCTATATGGACAGTGATTTTACACTGCAAAAAATGCACACGCAAAAATAAGAAAAAAAAAACAACAAAATAAGTAAATAAAACTTAAATCAAGCAAAATTATCTGCCAATGGGGTGAGAAAATTTTACTTGGTAAGATGTCTTGAAACAAGAAAAAAAGTCTTCTTACATAGAAGGTTCTGACTGTCTTAAAACAAGAAAAATATAAGTAAATTTAGATAATTAAACTAGATTCAAGCAAGACATAGGTCTTAAAAACAACATAAAAATTGTCAAATCTAGCATTTTTATCTTTAGTTATCTTAAATACTCTTGGTAAGAATATCTTGATATAAGAATATATTTAAACATTCTAAGTGTTTCAAGCTCATTCTAAGAAAATGTTTCAGTTTAATATAGGCATTCTAGTGCTAAAAATAAGCTGATAAGTGAAAAAAAGAGGAACGACAAAATCTCTTTTTATTTGTTAAATGATCCAAAATCATATTTAATTTGATGTATTCTTGGCTACTGTTAAGGAAAATATACATGTCCAATTTTGGACTTTTTGGTGAACAATAATTTGCCTGCCAGCATGAAATAAAAGGTTCTGCTTTAATGATTAGCGGTTCTTGTTCTCATTTGATTCAAAAGAAATGTCAAATGAAATTAATATTTTTTAAAATTAATAATTTATATTATTATAATAAAATAAAATAGAATCCTTAAAATAAGAATCATTGTATTCTTAAAATAAGGAAATATGACTTGATATTTCTTGTTTCAGGAAGTACTGTGTTAAAATGTAATGGTCACTTTAATAAATTACTTAATTCAATGTAAAATATCCTCAGAATTAGCATTTTTTTCTAAGCAAGAAAATTCAAGTCGTATTTTCTTGAAACAAGTAAAATAATCTTTCTCTCTCAATTCTAGGCTAGTTAATTTATCTTGGAAGAAAAAAAACAGGAATTTTTGCCTAATTTCAAGATTTTTTGGCTTGTCAAGAATTTATTTTTTGCAGTGTAAAAAAATAAATGAATAGATAACTAAAAAAAGTGAACTTGTGAAAATGGGGTGTTAAATATGATGCGGTTGAAAATTTGGGTGCACCTAACTTTTGTGCTGGTGCACCTAAGAAAAAAATTTAGGCGCACCAGTGGAACCAGTGCAAAAAGATAGTCTAGAGCCCTGCTCCATTTCCCATTGTGACATTGTCCCAATACAATGATGCATATATATGATCTACTTTGAGGATTATGCAAAATAAAGTGTTCATGTTTCTGAATCTGGCAATTGTGGCTTTATTTTTTTACAATTTCCTAAAGCACTATAAACTTATGTATGTCAAAATAAGAGCAATGTAGGAAGAACGTACTTACATATTTGTACTTGCATATGGCAAAAGGTGGAAAAAACAGCACCGATCTCAATTTTCACCTGACTTAAAGTTTTGAACATAACTCCAGGCTGCCAACTTTATTAGCAAACATCTGTTGCAGTCTTTGGTCTATTAACTTGCGTGTGAGCTATTACCACAGTTCCTCGGGACAGCATTTTGTCGTTCCCAACCTCTATGTCCTTTTACTGACTCTGCCGTCATACTCCCACAAAAGGAACGATAATTCTCATGCAGATCGCAGAAAACAGCATTGTGTGGTCCGCGGCCATGTGCTGCGAGAGACACAAGAATAGTCTCTTGAGATTACCTTTAACATAAATGTTTATGCCATGGTCTGTCTGAATACTGGATTCTGTTTGCTTGCAGATGTTGAGTAAATTCATATAACCGCACGGGTTTAGCTGTCGTCCTTCTTATGGAGTCACAAAGTTTCTAGACCACACCAAATGCGGACTTAAAAAGTTGGCCAAGCCCTGATCGATTCCAAACGAACTCTAAATCTCTGTATCGAACTCCGTATCATCGAACTCTAATTCGAACTAAACACTAATGAAGACAAACACATGCTTTTTGAACCAATACAGCCACTGTACTGCCTTGCGCTTGGCCTAATGGGTTCGTGTTTGTTTGTTTACATGGCAGCATGGTTCTTTATAATCTGCAAATTCTTTCCATTTTGATCACCTTTTTCAAGTCTTCAGCCATTGTTTACTACCTTGTGCACATTATTCTAACCAATCGAAAGTAGTCAAGGAAACACGTATGTGACCGTTGTGTGGCCTGTATGATGTCATTGTAATCAGCTGGTGTAAACCAGAGGGAGTTGGTGACTAAACCTGCAGAGGATTGCAACCCTTTGTCCAGACCAAGTTAAACAAACTAGAGGCTTGAAAGCACCCTAAATAATCTGCTGCCACTGAGACAGGAGACTTCGAGTCAGTACCAGACAGAATCATGCCTGCTGATTGGTCTCTGAGGACTCATACGCTCCACGTTTACCAACCATCAATCGCATGTTCTGTAGGTTTTCTTTTTGAAATAGTAATATAGTAATATAAAAATTGCATATCGTCAAAAAAACATTTACAATCCTATTGTAGACGATATAATATATATATATATATATATATATATCTCTATATGCTCTTTATACATGCACCGCCTATGTGAGAGTTATGTGGGTTCTGGGATGTATTGAACCGTTTCGGTGCGCCCTGTTCGGTTCAGTACACTTGCGTACCATTCCAGTATATTTTTTTAATTAAATAAAATAATATAAATTTATTATTATAACAATGTTCCTAGGCGAGTTTCCGCATGGACGCTATTGAGTGACGCACAGTAGAGGTGCACAGGTAGCTGTGTGAAATGGCATCATGGCAACAGCGAAAGAGAAGCCAGAGCTTGAAGACTCTCCCACCTCACTACGGTCTCCTGTTTGGGAACACTTTGGCTTCTCTGTTAAAATACATAACGGGGATAGATGAGTGGATAAATGTAAAGTTGTATGCCGACATTGTTCCACGGAGATCGGGCAGGCAACACATCTAACATTTTCTACTGCTGGAGATATTGTCACTGCAACCAGATCTGTGCTCTCTTCAGAAAATGTGGATAGGTTAATCTTTTTAGCCAAAAACTTAAAACTTGAATAGTTAGTTTTGTTGATATATAAGCTGAAGCTGTTGCTAGTGTTAAAAGTTTTCAGGTCCTAACTAGTTGCAGTATTTAATTTTTTATTTTAAAAATGTGTATTTCTTTATAGAGAGTGCAATTTATTTAAAATATCACCCAAATGTGTCACTTTTATTTATTTTATGCAAGAATTCTATTGTGTATTGGCAGCTTTTCAAAATAAAGATTTTGTAAGTTCTTATTGTTTTGTACCGAAAATTAACCAAACCGAATACAATTTTAGCGTTCCGTTACACCCCTAATATATATATAAAAACGAGACTATGACAAAACAGCCGTTTTTGGTTTTCATAGAAAAAAAAAAGCTTTTCTTGTCTTAAACTGTAAAACCTTTTGCTACTGGATCTGTAATTTTAAACACTTTTAGAAGTGCATGAACATCCAGCATGTGTCTCTGTTCCCACAAGAAGCACCAAACTGTAGAAAAGTTCAAGTTCGTTTAATCTATATAGCGCTTTTCACAACAGACATTGTCTCAAAGCAGCTTTACAGTAAACCAACAAGTTTAAACTCAACAAAGTGAAAAAAAAATTAATTACTAAGTAGGGCTGGGCGATTTTGCCCAAAATCATAATTGCGATATTTTAGAAACAATATTGCGATTGCGATTTTTTTTTGGCGATTAATTTAATGGCATTAGAAACTATTAAAAATCACCTTTAAAAAATTACCCATATTATGTTTTAACATATTTTATTGCAGTGGTGGCTGAAATGTCAAGCCTTGCAGCAGCAACGAGCATATGTAGATTAACAAATTTAAAATAACAAAAATAAATATGCATTACCAGTTATATAAAAAAAATTTTTTTAGCATCATAAATGAACAAATATAACAGTACAGTACCAGTACAGTACAAAACAGCATAAAGTGCAAAAGGACAACAACTGTTAATCTCTACAATCTTCTCAATGAGAAGTGAGTAAACTATAGTTTAGATCTTAGTTGCCCTTCTAAAATATCAGGGGAAATAAAAAGAACAGCTGCCCTGAGCATAAGTAGATAACAAACTTGAAATAAAAAAAAAAGATATTATTTTCCAACTAACAAACATTTTTTTCAAAATCAAAACAGTAAATGCAATAGTAAAGAGCTACCCAGTATAATGTGCAAAGTGAACAAATCCCTGTTTTTTTCCCAGTAGCTACAAATTTTTGGACAAAAAGACCAGCATATCAACTTTAGTTGTTGTGATTTCCAAATGCCTCTTCGATGCGCGTTCATAAGGAACCACGCTTTCAAATGACGATTTGAGCGATGTTTGTCGATGTGCTGCTGCCTTTGGAGAAGGGTTTTTTGCCATACACTCGTCATATTGTGCTTTGTGGTGTGATTTTAGATGCTGGTTTGTCGTGTTTCCTCGTGACGTTAAAACTTTCGCCATGCAGGTTCGGCAAAACACTTCAGCCTGCACATCGTCCCCCGCTTTAGAGCCGAAATACTCCCACACGACAGATGAGCTTTTTCTCTTTGGCTGCAGAGATTTTTCAGTTGCTTCTTGCTCTTCTGAAGTCGAAGACATTTATTTCAAAGCATTTGCAGCCTGTCTGCAATAACTTATCTTCTTCTCTCTGCTCTAGCGCTCAGCCGAACAACTTGGGGCGATTACCGCCAACTAGCGGGCTGGTGTGCATACTGCATGAAGCCGAGACAAGTGAAGGGAAACTTTCAGGAGCAATAATCGCACGTCTCTGCGATTACATAATCGCGTTTTGTAATATCGCGATAAAATCGCAAATGCGATTAATCGCCCAGCCCTATTACTAAGTGGTGTATATGTCCCTGCTGAGCAAGCCTGGGGCGACTGTGGCAAGGAAAAACTCCCTTTTTGGACTCAAAAGGGAAACCCATCCTCATTTGGGCAACAACAGCAGTGTGATTTATATAAACTATAGTATAGACAGATAATATAGTATAAACAGATGATGACTGTGTTAGGTGTAGGTCCAGGGGCGCCGGAACATCTCCAGGTGAATCTGGATGTTAGGTTGAGGGCTGGTGGGCGGAGCCTCCCGGTGTCGGAACATCTCCAGATGAGTCTGGTTGTTGGGGTGAGGAGCTGGTGGGCGGGGCCTCCGGGAGCCTCTGGATGAGTATGGGAAGAAAAGTGGAGCTGGTGGGCGGAGGTCCAGAGGGGCGCTGGAACATCTCCAGGTAGATCTGGTTGTAGGGTGAGGTGCTGGTGAGCGAAGCCTCTGCGAATCTCAGGATGAGTTTGGAAAAGAAGAGAGGAGCGGAATTAGCGTAGCTGCTGTTCATAATATTAATATAGTTTAATGTAATATTAATATAGTTTAATGTAATATTAATATAGTTTAATGTAATATTAATATAGTTTAATGTAATATTAATATAGTTTAATGTAATATTAATATAGTTTAATGTAATATTAATATAGTTTAATGTAAGATCGCAGTTTTTCACAGAGTTAAGTATAGGCTTTACTGAAAAGATACGTCTTTAATCTACACTTAAACTGGGCGAGTGAGTCTGAGTCACGGACGCTGTCAGGGAGGCTATTCCAGAGTTTAGGGGCTAAATGTGAGAATGCTCTACCGCCTTTAGTCTTCTTCTTCTTCTTTTCCTTTCGGCTGTTCCCAGTTTAGGGGTCGCCACAGCGAATCATCCTTTTCCACCTAACTCTGTCTTCAGTATCCTCTACTCTTGCACCAACTACCTTCATGTCCTCTTTCAGCACATCCATATATCTCGTCTCTGGCCTTCCTCTTGACCTCTTGCCTGGCATCTCCATCTCCAGCATCCTTCTACCAATATAACCACTATCCCTCCTCTGCACATGTCCAAACCATCTCAACCTGGCCTCTCTGACTTTGTCTCCAAAACAACCAACCTGAGCTGTCCCTCTGATGTGCTCATTCCTAATCTTGTCCATCCTCGTCACTCCTAAACTGAACCTCAACATCCTCATCTCTGCTACTTCCAGCTCTGCCTCTTGTCTCTTCTTTACTGCCACAGTCTCCAGCCCATACATCATAGCTGGTCTCACTACTGTTCTGTACACCTTTCCTTTGACTCTTGCTGACACTCTTTTCTCCACCCACTCTTCACCTCTTTTCCACACTCCCCGTCACACTGGACTGTTGACCCCAAATACCTAAACTCCTGCACCTTCTTGACCTCAGCCCCCTGTAACCTCACTGTTCTATTTCCCTCCCTCTCGTTCAAACACATGTATTCTGTTTTGCTGCGACTGACTTTCATTCCTCTTCTTTCTAGAGCTGACCTCCAACTTTCCAGGTTTTCCTCCACCTGCTCTCTGCTCTCACTACAAATCACAATGTCATCTGCAAACATCATTGTCCACGGCAATTCCTGCCTGACCTCATCTGTCAACCTGTCCATCACCATAGCAAATAAGAAGGGACTCAAAGCTGATCCTTGATGTAGCCCCACCTCCATTTTGAACTCCTTTATCTGACCTACAGCACATCTCACTGCTGTCTTACTTCTCTCATACATATCCTGAACTATTCTGACGTACTTCTCTGCCACTCCTGACATCCTCATACAGGACCATAGCTCCTCTCTCGGCACCCTGTCATACGCTTTTCCTAAATCCACAAAGACGCAGTGCAGCTCCTTCTGACCATCTCTGTACTTCTCCATTAACAATCTCAGAGCGAGAATTGCATCAGTGCTCTTCCTGGGCATGAAGCCATACTGCTGTTCACAAATATCCACTTCTCTTCTTAGCCTAGCTTCCACTACTCTTTCCCAAAGTTTCATTGTGTGACTCATCAACTTTATACCTCTGTAGTTGTTACAACTCTGCACATCACCCTTGTTCTTAAAGATTGGTACTAGGACACTTCTCCTCCATTCCTCAGGCATCTTCTCACTCTCTAAAATCCTGTTGAATAGCCTAGAAAGGAACTCCACTGCTGTCTCTCCTAGACACTTCCACACCTCCACTGGTATGTCATCTGGACCAACAGCCTTTCCACTCTTCATTATCCCCAGGGCCTTCCTCACCTCATCCTTTCTAATCTTTTCAACTTCCTGCTCTACAATATTCACATCTTCCTCCCTTCTTTCCCTTTCATTCTCCTCATTCATCAACTCCTCAAAATACTCCTTCCATCTTCTCAGCACACTCTCCTCACTTGTTAGCACCTTTCCATCTCTATCTTTAATCACCCTTATCTGTTGCACATCCTTCCCATCTCTGTCTCTCTGTCTCGCTAATCTATACAATTCCTTCTCGCCTTCCCTCGTGTCTAACCTGGCATACAACTCATCATATGCTTTCTGTTTGGCCTTTGCCACCTCCCTCTTCACTCTGCGCTGCGATTCCTTGTAGTCCTGTCTACTTTCTTCAGTCCTTTCGATGTCCCACTTCTTTTTAGCTAGTCTCTTCCTCTGGATGATGTCCTGTACTTCCTCATTCCACCACCATGTTTCCTTATCTTCTTTCCTCCTTCCAGCTGACACACCTAGCACCGTTCTCCCTGTCTCCCTGATCAACTCTGCTGTAGTTTCCCAGTCATCTGGAAGCTCTTCCTGACCACCCAAAACCTGTCTCAGTTTCTGTCTAAATTCCTCACAATCTTCTTTTTTTTTCAACTTCCACCACTTGGTCTTCTTTTCAATCTTTCCTCCTCTCTTCTTCCTGACCACCAGAAACATCCTACACAACACCATCCGATGCTGTCTGGCTACACTCTCTCCTACCACTACTTTACAGTCTCTGATCTTTCTCAGATTGGCTCGTCTACAAAGGATGTAGGCTACCTGTGTACTCCTACCTCCACTCTTGTAGGTAACTCTATGTTCCTCCCTCTTCTGGAAATAAGTATTAACTACAGCCATTTCCATCCTCTTGGCAAAGTCCACCACCATCTGTCCTTCTAGGTTCCTTTCCTTAACACCGAACCTGCCCATCACCTCCTCATCACCTCTGTTGGCCTCGCCAACATGCCCGTTCAAATCTGCTCCCACTACTACTCTCTCTCCTCTGGGAACACTCTCAATCACCTCATCCAACTCACTCCAGAATCTCTCCTTCTCTTCCAACTTACAGCCTACTTGTGGAGCATAACCACTCACTACATTCAACATCACCCCTTCAATTTCTAACTTCAAACTGATCACCCTGTCTGACACTCTTTTCACCTCTAAAACATTCCTCACAAACTCCTCCTTCAGGATCACTCCTACCCCATTTCTCTTCCTATCCACACCATAGTAAAACAGTTTGTATCCCCCTCCAATACTACGCGCTTTGCTACCCTTCCACCTGGTCTCCTGCACGCACAGAATATCTACCTTCCTTCTCTCCATCATGTCCGCCAGCTCCCTACCCTTCCCTGTCATTGTACCAACGTTAAGAGTCCCTATTCTCATGTATTTTTTTAAACTCAATATGAAATCTGGCATATCTTATATATCGATATAATGTCTACATTTAATTTTCGCCACTTTGCTTGTGTGCCTTCTCTGTGCTGTGCTCGTCCCCGCCTCCTTGCTTTTGTTCCCCCTCCCCTTGCCTGTCGTCTCAATCAACATGGCGGCGCCCGCAACCAGCCCGGAGGTTACAGAACTTGTTACAAAAAAAGAACAGCTGGCTCCATTATATGGAAATACTTTGGTTTTAAGTCGTCAGACGAACAACAGACAGATGTCTACTGCCGTGAATGCCGTGAAAGTTGCTGCCAACCAAAGCTCAACTAATCTCCACAATTCTATAACGCGGAGTGTAGAATATGAAAAACAGAGCGGAGAGCGCAAGGTGGTGTAGCATCACAGAGTCAATGGCATTTCACATAGCGGTGAACATGGCACCCATATCCGTCGTTGAACAATGTGGCTTTAAACATATGCTAAAAACACTTGATCCCAGTCAGATACAGTTTACCGAGTCGGCATTACTTTTCGAGACAGGAACTCCCGCGACTGTACACTACAGAGAGAGCGTGGCTTGCTGCTGAATTGGAAAAGGTTACTTACAACAGAGGTCCTGCAAAGATGAGCTTGAGTTGTTTTATTTTTGAATGAAAAGAAGGCAATGTGTATTATTTTACAGTTAAATTATTATTTATGTTATCAGGGATTTTGTTTATATCCTAAATGTTACAGGAGCACTTTGTCCCTATTCACTGCCTGTTTTTTAGTTGTTTTATTTTTGAATGAAAAGGCAATATGTATTTCTTTATTGTTTTATAATATGTATACAAGGATTTCTGAAAGAAAATTTGCAGAAGCACCTCTGAGCTTCAATAAAAAACGACTTTGAAATTTGTAATATTTGTTTTTGCAGTAGTTTTTTTTTTTTTTTTTTTAAATCCTGTCGATATCGAGATATATCGTATATCGAGATATAGCAAAATATATCGAGATATATTTTTTGCTTCATATCGCCCAGCCCTAACGTCAATAGCATTATTTTGTAATCAATGCGAAATTTGACGGGTAGCCAATGTAAAGATGATAAAACTGGGGTTATATGGTCATATTTCTTTGTTCTAGTTAGAACTCTAGCTGCTGCATTCTGTACTAACTGTAACTTATTTATTAATGATACTGAACAACCGCCTAGTAATGCATTACAATAATCTAGTCTCGAGGTCATAAATGCATGTACGAGCATCTCTGCATCAGATATTGATAACATGTTTCTAAGTTTTGAAATATTTCTGAGTTGAAAGAAGGCTGTTCTTATGGTATGACTGATGTGATTTTTAAAAGATAAGTCGCTGTCTAAGATAACTCCCAGGTTTCTTACTGTGGAACTAGCGGTTACAGTACATCCCTCTAAACTAAAATTTAAATGCTGGGTGTTCTGTGTGCTGTTCTTGTTGCCGATGAGCAAGATCTCTGTTTTATCTGGATTTAATAGAAGAAAGTTATGAGTCATCCAAACTTTTAAGTCTTTAACACACTCTGTTAACCTTGCCAAGTGTGATGCTTCTCCCGGTTTTGAGGAGATGTACATCTGGGTATCATCGGCGTAGCAGTGGAAGCTAATTCCATGCTTTCTAATAATATTACCTATGGGAAGCATGTATAATGTGAAAAGTAGGGTTCCTAGGACAGAGCCTTGTGGAACCCCGTGTTTTACTTGCATTAGAGTAGATTGTTCTCCATTTAAGTCTACAAACTGGTAACGATCAGACAGATATGATTTAAACCATTTTAATGCTGATCCCTGAATGCCTATGAGATTTTGTAAGCGATCTAGTAGGAGGTCATGATCAATAGTGTCGAATGCAGCACTAAGATCTAATAAAACTAAGAGAGAGACGCAGCCTTGGTCTGAAGCTAAGAGAAGGTCATTTGTGATCTTTACTAGTGCAGTTTCTGTGCTATGATGGGGCCTGAAACCTGACTGAAACTCTTCAAAGATATTGTTCTCTTTCAGGAAACTACATAACTGGGCAGACACAATCTTTTCTAAAATCTTAGACATAAAAGGAAGGTTTGAGATTGGTCTATAGTTTGATAGTTTGTTTTGATCTAAATTTGGTTTCTTGATGAGGGGCTGATGAGAAAACATGAAAAGCTTATAAGAAGCATCTTCTAACATCAACATCTGCTGGTTTTATCTTATGCTTTTGCAGGAACACCATGTTTTATCGATTCTGAGGGAGTTGTACGTATGCTGAATCGGAGCCTGGGGAATTCATATACCCCTGTCTGCAACACCCGAGATGCCTGCAAGAGTAAATCTGACCATTACTGGGTTGTTGGCGTTCATGAGAATCCACAGCAGCTCAGGTGTGCTCTTCTACTGTTTTACTTGGTTCAGTAATGTCCAAGCTGTTACTGCTTCCAGTCAATCTGTGAGCTGTCCTTATCATTGTTTCAGGTGCATCCCGTGCAAAGGTTCTCGTTTCCCACCCACTCTCCCACGCCCTGCGGTGGCCATTTTGCCCTTCAACCTACCGTACTGTCAGACCAGCACAGAGAAAGGACAGATGGAGGTACATTGTTTAATTTGCATTCACATTTATGCATTTGGCAGATGCTTTTATCCAAAGCAAATTCTGTCTGTATCACGGCAGGTCATTGTCAAACTTGGAATAGTTTGTAATTCGACGTGTATCACAAGCGATTAACACAAATGACATAGTTAAAAGATGCCAAGGGTCAAAATCAAGCAGGCGCCATCTGTTTATTTAGATAGCGTTGTCCCAGTCTTCAGGCTTTGTTTACTTCCATGTGTACACAATTTTAACCAATCGAAAAGCAGTTGCTGCGATGGACTGGCGACCTGTCCAAGGTCTCTACCCCCACCTCTCTCCCCATTTGAGCTGGAAACCCCTGTTACCCCAAAAGTGAATTAGCGGGCAGGAAAATGGATACATGAATGAACAAAAAGCAGTCAAGAAAATGCGTACAATGCTGTTTATGACCAATGAGTAGCCCATATGATGTCACATGGCTGTGCGGTTCTAAACGATCATCAGTGTGGTGCGAATGGGTTCTTATGATTACAATATTTTAATAAGTACATAAATAACAGAAAAAATGCATGCATACAATACATAAATAAATACAGTGGTACCTCGAGATACAAATGCTTCAAGTTATGTAAAATCCAAGATACGAAAAGTCTCTCTGGAAATATTTTGCTTCAAGATAAAAAAAAAAATTCGAGATACGTAAAACACAAACAGTTCTGCTCTCCTTGTTGTCAGGATACTTCGGGGTACTGCCGTTCCACCCTCATTGACAGACAATGGTAACAGGTGCTGAAACTTTGATCATTATCACACCAAAAACATTTTAAATCAAGCAAAACATTATTTATAGATTACCAATAAACAAAAGTTAGAGTCAAGGTGTGGTAAAGGAAACTACGTTTATAACGTGGAAAGTGCTGTTCTGTAGCGCAAGCTAGAGAAACCAGCGACACATTCTCAGAAGCTCTCTCTCCAGTACACTCAGTACTGTCTGCGCTTGTGCTTGAAACCGTGTTGGTGTTTTTAATTCGTGAAATATCTTGAGGAAGTTAACTTTCATTCGTAGTGCCGTAATGTTTTCTGCCATCCGTTCCATTCCACCTCCGACACATCGCTTCACTCAAGGTAAAAACATTTTGTAGATATTACGTATTTTCTTGTGTTTATTCTGTTTTATTATCATTTATTACATGAACAATGTGTAGATTTAAGGATTGAAGAAACGTTACTTGATTTTTCTCTGGTTTTCCATGTTTTTCATCCACTTATACTGTTGTTTCTGAGAGCCGTTGCACGGATTAGGCGTTTTACATGTAAAACTCGCTTTGAGATACGAACGCCACCCTGAAACGGATTAATTTCGTATCTTGACGTACAGCTGTATATAAATAAGCATTTAGATTTTTTAAAATTCATCATAAAAACTACAGATGCTTAAATAAATATACAAATTAAGCAGTTATATTAAACAACACATAAATAAAAGAAAATGTGTAAAAAAAAAAAAAGTATTACTTGCCCACTTTTATCTACATTTTTTTACACTTTTTTTTGACCAGCTCTAGTGTTAACAGACAGTAAACTAAATAACAGCACAATATAAAAGAACTTCATTTCCATTGGTGCACATGCACAGCTGAAATGGTCCTTAGCTCAACCCTCCTCGATTCTACTCCATTTGTCCTTAAAAGACCCCTGTTTGGAAGTTCTATGAGGAGGCAATTGTTAGATTTTTTTTATTTCTGATTGATCATTTTCATATACAATAAATGACACATATAGTCTGTGGGGAGGTTTTCAGTCACTTCAGGGTGATTTTGAGTCCCAAAAAATTCTCTGTTTCCTCAAATGTAATTATTTTGCAGACAAATCTTATTTTAACAAATATTTTAAGAAAATGGTTTTAAATTGTATTCTCCACTCTTTTTTTGCATGAATCTCTTTATATTCCTCAGCTCTAATCAAAAGTAAAAAAAAAATTATCCAGAATGTTTACCCTTTAAAGATTTTTTAAGCTTTTATCACAGTTTTGGACATATCAAACAGTAACAACATTTGCATTATTATTATTATTATTATTATTATTATTATTATTATTATTATTTATTTATTTTTTTAGACCTAAGATCTTGGCAATTAAAGGGTAAAAATCCTGGATTAATAAAAGTCTTCTTGACTTTTTGAGATTTGTGCAAAAATTAGTGGCTGTGAACCACAAGAAAATGTGGTACATTTGAATAATGCACAAGGGTTACATTCATGTTACGAAACTTTCTTGTGGCGGTTGTTTTCTTTGTCAGAAGTAATTGGGTTTAACCCAAATCGACTTTGGGTAAAATGCCTGTGAAGTGGATAAAGAAAAGAGTCTCAGACATCAGTGTTTTGCTTCTGTTTTTAGGAGCAGTACTGGCGCTCCAGCCTCTTCCATAACCACTATGGCTTCCTGTCGTCCAGTGGTTATGAGATTGATGGCGAGGCACAAGCTAGGGCTGAGAAAGAACAGCAGGAGCTGCTCATGAAGATGTTTGCTGTAAGTTAGTCATGTGACCAAAACCTGGAAGTTCAAGCCAGGCTCAATTGAATCACGCATGACTGAATTGAATTTCACTGTCTGATTTATGGAATGCCTTGAATCAGAGGTCAGCTTTGGCCTGTGTGTCAGTCTGGGATAAATCTTATTATTGCATTGTTTTTAATTCTGTGTTTTTGTGAGGCAGCTGTCGTGCAAGCTGGAGAGAGAGTATCGTTGTGTCGAGTTGGCTGAGCTCATGACTCACAGCGTGGTGACTCTCGCCATCCGGTACGCCTCCCGCTCCAGGCGCACAGCTCTAGCTCAGAGACTGGGTGAATTGGCTTTGGAGAAAGCTCATCAGTTGCAGGAGGAGGAGCAGGAAGAGGAGGGGCCGGCCTATCAGAGGTGGGCATTTGAGTTACAGCAGTTGTTGTTGTGGAGCTTGAAATTGAATGCTTTAGTTGAATTAGTTCCTTCATCATTCCTAAGCACATTCACCATATTTTCACTTGGTTTGGCAATGTCACAATGCTTTAATTGTTTATTTAGTTTAGATTCTCATGTACTTTTTAGGTCAGAAATGTAGCTATTCTCGGTTTAATTAACGTTAATAATTATGTTATTGTTGTTCTTTGTTAGGAAAAAAAATACCATAAAATGTAATAGCGTATAGGGTATAGCCGAGTGTTCTCATACTCACCATGGTTCCATCCAAAGATGTGAATTAAATGTACGCACATAACTGGAATATCACATAAAATATTGTCGAATAAAACACCGCTTCCATCCAACGAGAACAAAATCGTCACTTCCTGATAAACTAGTGAAATTATATGAAATAAATCCTAACATTGGAAAGAAACAAACACAATTCAACAATCGATGGGAACAGGTCATTTATACAAGATGCAGAATTGGACACTCTAGGCTCACACACCAGTTTTTAGTAACTGGAGATAGTCGAGCTGAATGCCGCTCATGTGAAGTTTCTCTATCTTTAAAACATATTCTAGCTGACTGTCCTTTTTTAACCCCCATCAGAAAACAATTTTATTCTTCTACATCTCTAGATCACATTTTTAATCAAGTAGATCCAAATATGGTATTAAAATTTCTAGGAAGAGCTGGTTTTAAACATTTTATCTAATTCAATAACATAAATTGCTCTCGCCCTGGAAATAGCCATAGAAGCTGGAAGGGCGTTTAAAAAACAATGAATGAATGAATGAATGATAAACTAGTGGCAAATATCAAAGGGCAAATTGAGGTTGCTTTGTTAGGAGAAGGCCTTTTTATAATAATTGACTTGCTTGCTTTAGAACACGTTGACGAAACGCAATATACGCAGTCGTGCCGTCTTGCATATGGAGGCGGGAGAATGCTCTTTAGGAACACAGCTGGTTGAGACAGTTTCGGGAGCTGACAATTCTGAACCCTCAGTTCCGACAGTAAAACACATTGACATTGCGTTGGGATTTATTTGGTGCATTGCATTTCTATCGTAGTCTACGCACAGTTTTTCTTATCGGATATAATGTTTATGTTACTCAGTTGTGTGCATCATTTTTTAATGCGCATTTTCATATTTATGGACAGCATTCGAGAATCTAGAGCTTCCAATCAGACGAGCCGTAGACGAGCACATGCTGAGAATGACTCCGAGGAGGAGGAAGAGGAACAACAAGAGCTTATGGATGCAGAGGAATCAACAGAGACCCGGAAGCCACGTAAATTCCCCAGTTTTCTGACCATTAACCCAAATGCAGAGTTGTTTTAGTGATGTGTTCTTAAAAGTTCAGATAAAAATTAAAATTAATTATTTTTTTATCTCCAGATTTGAATCCCTTCAAAAAAGCAGGACATTCACCTGAAAAGCCTTCTCCTAAATCAGGTCAGATTCTTGGTTTACGTTGATTCTCTGTTCTATATAATCAAAATCAAGTTATGTTGATTAAACCATCACTGAGCCATTATTAAGAGTATATAGTAGGGATGCACCGAAATGAAAATTCGAAAAATGAAAACGAAACCGCAAATTTTGGATGCACTTGCCCGAAAACCGAAACCGAAAATGGCTTCATTAAAAAACATGCTTACATTTTTTTCACGCTAAAATCGTATTCGGTTCGGTACAGTGTCTTGGAGAGTTCGGTTCGGTACAAATCAATAAGA
>SRMA01026938.1:265145-330699 GCA_007224835.1 Danionella cerebrum | reverse complement strand
ATATATATATATATATCTATATATATATATATATATATATATATATATATATATATATATATATACGTTCATTGATAATAAATATCAGTAATAAGACTGTTTAACAACAACAAAACTAAATAAAATTTCTTCCTGTAACAAAATTGTGCAAAATAAATGCTAGCTGCTTTTTTACTTCAATTTTAAATTACTGTACCAAAGAACAGTGCACAAACAGAAGAAAAATAAATAAATCCAACCTCTTACTGTAAACAACATAACTATACGCACACTAAATTGGTCTGCTATTAATTTCAATAAAAGAAGCAGGTTTATCTTTATGAACAATGGCTGAAGACACAGTTCCTCTTCTCATGAAGAACATACTGCACTGAATAAAATCACTCAGTCTGTGCTAGCTTTTAGTGCCTTTACGAAATGTGCAAAATATTACCTGCATTAAACGTTTTACTTCAATTTTAAATTTGCTGTGCAAAACATTGCAATAACAGAATAAATAAATCAAACCTTTAACTGTAAACAGCATCAAATTAGGCTGCTTTTATTTTATTTCTCTTTGTGAACAAAAGTTGTTCATCCTTTCTTTTCTCATCGTCAAAGTAATGGTCTTTAAAGCGTGGATCTCATATTGTTGCAATGCCGTGCAGACGGTTGGACTCAATGTCTTGGAAGCGTTTGTTAACAGCCTCCAGTAGAGTTTTTTTTTAGCTCTTTTTACGCCATGATCTGTTTCAGTGCTGCGATCAGTGGAATAACTTCAGCAACAGACGCTTGAGCTGAGCTTATTTCCTTGGTTAACTGTTCGAACGGGGCGAGAAGAGAGACAATGACTGCGCGAACGAGACGGGATGATGTGAGAGGCGTGGTGACAATTTTGGCTTTTATAAAATAATGCATATAAGTTTGGTGCATCCCTAGTATATAAGTACCAAGTTTTATATACCAATTATCGGTGCAATAGGAGCCGAGTTGGTGTTAAATTTGTGAAAGAGTTGTCAAGATTTGTAAATATTTCAAAGAAGACATGGCAAATAATGGAATTACACTAGAGGTGTTTGTTCATCTGGGACTACCCCAATGTGCCCCAACACAAGTAATTCACATTTTTAAAACATGTAATTTTGCAAAAACAACTATAAACAGTGTGTCGAGCATCAGGTGCTGGACCAATCATTGCGTTCACGGAGTTTAAAAGGTTGAGAAAGAAGAACCCGTCTCTTCCCTATGTTAGCGCTTTCCTGATGTGTGGATCCCCGTCCTACCAGCAGCTCCACTGAAACCAACGCTCTAAACCAGGGTTAGCCACTGCAAGGCTGGTAACCCACAATCAAAGTAGCCCTTGATTCCCCCAAGAAAACAATAGTCACAGCCCTTTTTCCTAACAAGTACCAGAGAGCACCATCCCCCCCCCTACAGTGTTTACCAGCTGTGACATGCCCCTGAACCAAAGGGAAGCCGCCCAGACACCAGGCTTGTTTTTATCTTTTAAGATTATAAATCTCCCTTTAGGGAAAAATTGTTTTAACCCACTGTGTCCATGCCCCCTTCACTCCGCTATAGAAGACAGTAGTTTAAGCTTGGAGTGGAAACAAGTTCTGTATGCAAGCTCACTGGTTAGGGTTAACCCAAGCCAGTTTTTAGCTCATTCTGTTTGGTTATCTGTAAGGCTGTGCTGAAATTTTGGTAATTTTTTTTTGGTTTGTTTAAATGGAATTAAACCATTTTTTTCAAGCATTGCAACATAATCTGGTTTAGGAATCACAAACAACACATGCATGGTTTAGCCATATTTGCTTGGGATTCAGTGATGATTCAGTCCAAGCTCCGGTATCAAGCAGTGATGCACCGCCGGCATTGGCTGATCTCTCTCGGTGCTGCAGGACTGAAAATTAGCTCATTTAATCCAATTTGTTTAGTCAATGGGTTATTGTGTGTGATGGTTATTGACTCACACTTGTATTTGTTTTTCACAGCAAGCAGAGAAGTACGTGTTAACCCTTTTAAGGCAAGTATTGTGCAGTTTTAACAAAAACAGTTCAACTACGGCTCTAAGTTTACATAGAATGGTTGTACACAGGTGTCCGGAGCAGGAAAGTCGGCGACTTCTTCAGCTGCTCAGTCCAGAACATCAAATGTCTTGGACAGCATGACGATGTCCAGAAAGCCGGTAACCCTCAGTGGAGCATCAAAACAGAACAAAGGCCCCGTCTTGAAGCCTCTGGCACCCAAGGCCAGGTCTAAGGTTAGGTTAGATTAGAAGTGACTGTTCTTTATTTGGAGCATCAATAACAGAAATCCTTTTTTGTTTAGACCCAGGCTACTCTGATGCAGATGAGTGCCTCCAAAGGAACTGGTAAAAAACTGGATGATAGTCAGTCAGCTGCAGAGATCAAGCCAGCTCCAGCTACGCCTGCATCAGCCGAGAACATAGAAAACAAGAAGTAAGAGAGCTCCATTATTTGAGTCTAATGAAAACATTTCACGTTTTAATAAGAAAAGGCTAACTGCATTTTGTTACCAGTAATTAACAGATCTAATTATGTAGCATTTTTAACATTTCATGTTTAATGGCATTTTTAGAATAAAAGTTTATATTGTGTCGTATAGAAATAAAAGTATAGTTAAAGCTGAAAGCAGCGATCTGTCGCACCTCTGGCACCATCGCCTCTTGGTGACCAGTTTGTTTGCTCTACGCTCTACTGCATTCATCATTTTCTCAATAGTAGTATTATGTAGAATAACAAGTGTGTTTGCCTGTACCGTTTCTAAATTTGCGGCAACTGGAACAAATCAGTTTTAAATGCTTGCTCTGCAGTCTGATCTGAAGTAAATTGCCTCTTTTAGGCCGAAAACTGGCTTCCAGCTGTGGCTAGAGGAGAATAGGAAGAGCATTCTGAGTGACAATCCAGACTTTGAGGAAATGGACATCATCAAGGAAGGCATGGGACGCTTCCGCTCTCTCTCTGCTGAGGAAAGACTGGTAAGATTTACTTAAAAACACTTGCGAACTGTTTGCTAAAGAAACATTACCTGCAGTAGATCTTACTTTTTATTCAAGGTTCCTACTTAAAAGTGATCATTTTTCACAGGTCTTCGTTTTCTGACACTTCAGATTGAGTGTGTTTGATACTCTTCATGCACCACTTGAGCTGGCACATTTGGTTGTTTAACAAAGATGTTTGCCATAGCAACCACAAATAAAGCAATTTTTGTAATTTACAAAAGTCTTAAAGTTATGAAAGCAATCTTTTTTTAACACATACACATATAGATCAGAAAATGTCAAATTGCTAGTTTTACATGAAAAATGTGCCATTGTTATGAGGCACTCACGAGACGAACCTCTTTATTAAACGCAGCATTTTTAAAAGAAATCCACCGTTTCGTTTTAGATTTCATGTCTTAAGTGCTCATATAGATCTGAAAAAGTTATTTTAAATCACAAAAAATGCACTAATAATTCACAATGAAGCCTCGTTTGTGTTTAAAATTTACAAATGACCAGAAATTCTGCATTTACCGATTCTTTAGAAGTTCTTTTCAAATGCTGATAACTAACAATATTTCAGGAAATGAAACGTTCACATGTCAAATTTAGTTTGTTCCTTTATCTCTGGGATTGTTTTATCTTTATAAGATAAATTTGTCATTTTGGGTTTTTGTTTTTGGTCCAACTGTTCACAATTTTTCAAGCTGCAGGAATTGTTTATATTTTTTTATTTGCACCATTTGTTTATTGTAACTTTTAAAAATGTCTCTTTTTTTTAAAAAAAATAAATAAATAAATTTCAAAGCAGATTCCAATAGCAAACATCCTTAAGTATTCGAAATAGGTATCGGTCCTTTAGTAACTTATTTAAATGTTTTATTCGATTCATTATCAAATGATGGGTTTCTTGTTACTTACTGTCTTGTTATTCTTTATATAAGTAACAGGACTGAAAGTTTTTAAGCAAAGAATTAGCAAATACTTACTAAATTTTCACATGGTGAATGTGATTATAGACACAGGAAATCCAGCAAATTCTGTTATTTACCACATATGCTAATTTTTACACTAAAATAATTAAATCTCTGAAGTAATTTGAGTAACAGGAACATTTTTTAGATGACATCCAAGATATCATCACAAAATAAACAAATAGGCAAATAAGGAATTGAGAGAATTTGCCTTTGCTCTTCCCATGACCTTCTCGAGATCCAAGTGATGCAACTTCCTGCTTAAAAAAATTACTGTTTTCCACCGTTTTTCATGAGGGGAAGGGGTTAAGTTAACAGCAATGAGTAAAAAGCCATATATATCCATTACACATGGATTTGCATATCAGAACAAAACAACGGTTCTTTTTAAAAAATCTGAATCCTTATATTTGATTGTGAAATGTAGCACCAGAGACTGGGGACAAGCAATGAATGCTATTTTTGCATTGTTTAATGTGGAGTTTATCAATATTTTAAACGTCAAAGCTTAAGATGTTATAGCTCTGCAATAAGAATAGTTTTTAATTTATAGATTCTATAGTTTATTTATGGCAGTTTGTTAGATACATCTGTACATAAATATGGTCTTAAATGTGATTCTTATGCTCTTAAATTTGACATTGTCTAAAAAAACTGATTTCATTCACACTCTTTCTGTACATTTTTCTACAAAATCAACCATCATGCTGTTCTTATTTGTTCTCCAGCGGTCTGTGTATGTGTGTGCTCTGGTCTGTTCGTGACCCTGCACCCACAGGCCCACTCAGAGCAGGCCAGAATGACTCTTCACGCTCTCCGCCTGGAGGGGGAATGGTACAAGCCTGTTGCTCTGGAAACCCGGACGGGGGGCGTGTGTCTCTGTGTGGTGCAAGCATTGATCTCATGTGAATCATATGGGGAAGTGGTGAGGGGCGGGCATTGGACACTGAACGAGCGTGTTATAATAATGAATGAAGTGCATTTGGAGGGGGGATCGTGCAGAAAGGGGCCTGGAGCTCATGTTTGAAAGGCTCTGTGACTCATCACTCTCATCTATAAATGTTCGCTTTTGTTTTTGTAATCCGTGGGTTTGCAGCAGGTTTGATGGTCAGATTTAATGGGAATCGCAGGTAATGGAGACTCCAATAAAGTAAAGCTTGCACTGCATCATCAATGATTTTATGATTTAGCTGATGTTTATCAATTTAAGCGTTTTTGAGGTTCGATTTCAAGCATATGCGTGTGACTGATACGATGCGCCGTGTGATGAGAATCATTTGATTGGAACAAACTCAATGCTTGATATCCTGCTCAACTTTGAGCTAAACCCAACCTAAAATTCATTTTTAATAGCTCGTTTTGCACCGAACATTGTTAAAATGGTAAACTTGCACTTTAGTTGATTTCAAGACTGCCTTTTGTTTTATAAAAAATTTTATAAGCATTTTTATTAAAGTGTTTAAAAAGTATGAAACCGTACCTCTTTAAATTTTAGAGCAGCATTGGTGGGCGGAGTCTAGTGTGTTGGGGTACACATAGCAGACCACAATTTATGCCATTCAACAACATATTTGTATTTTTGACCATGAAATAAATAAATAAACTGTATTTTTTAAGCCTTATGCACATCGCCTTGCTAAACCTTCATATCGATCCATCGGCGCAGCACAACCCGCTCGCAAAAAACACAAACTGTTGTGACTTATTTCTTTTCAGTAATTTTGCATATTGCATTTCGTCTACGTGTTCTAAGAAGGAAGTTATTGTATTACAAAACATGGCCTTCTAACTCAGCAAACATAGTTGTTAGCACTACGCTCTGCTCACTGAGCAATGGGACAGAATTCTCTATGGTAATAGTAAATCAGAAACCCTTATTAGTGTCTATAAGAATATAGTGTTTTTCATTTTGAGTACCGTAAATTCTGGACTATAAAGCGCACCTGCATATAAGCCGCATCCGCTCTATTAAAAAAAAAAACCTGCATACAAGCCGCATTTGCGCATTGTAAATGTACATGTATTTGCCTAAATATATCCTTTCCTAACCTGTATTTTAACGCGGCAGCAACTTTGCTGATTAAAACGGGACAGAACCAAGAGAAAATAACCGGTATTTACAGTATTTATCTTAATTTCTCCTGTGTGTGAAACACGTCACCTTAACCATCTTCGCTGAAACCCACGAAGTCGTCTTCTTCAGTGTCTGAGTTGAACGAACTCAGCAGCACTTTGTCACATCTGTCTCCATCAGTCTCACTTTCCGTGTCACTGTCATCCTCCGGTGCAGTAGCAGTCCAGCCTTTCTGAAGGATTTGGTGAAGGAGGATTCTTTCACAGCACTCCATGCTGTCAGGATCTCATTGACGCTAAGTTTCCGAGCAGCAGCGCGGTTTCCTTCTTGTATAGCAAGATCGATGGCCATCAACTTAAAACTTGCATCATACGAAATTCTTAGTGTGGGTTTCATGATGAAGGGGTGAGGATTTGAAAAGATAGCGTTTGACAGGTAATTTGTCGTCCTTCTATCCGCTTTTACCGACTTATATCAGCTAAAGAGGAACTAGCGTATTCTTCTTGATCTAGCGTATTCTTCTTTGCATTTATTTTGTCTTAATTTTGATTCTAATTCTGGTTAGAGCGCCCCTAGCGGTGGAAAAAGTCTGCAGAAAGCCGCACCTTTGTATAAGCCGCATGGTTCAAAACCTATGAAAAAAGTCGCGGCTTATAGTCCAGAATTTACGGTATACTAAAGATATAAACAAATGCAGCTTGAATGGGCCTGCAAATGTCATTAAGCATACTGGATACAAAAAAAAGTCCTTAGGTCAAGCTTTGGTGGTCTAGTAGCTAAAAATCTGGGGAAAGCAAGAACTGATCAAATGTGTTGCTACCTTGAAACGTTTGGCTCACGTCAGTCTTCACTGTTGCATCTAAAAAGTCATAGGTCTCATATTTTCTGGACGTAATGAAGGCCTCTACACACTGTCCTGAATCTCTGGATGCAAGGTGCTCTTCCTCTGGATCGAGTAAATATTGATGCAATGACACTCCATGCCTGCGCTACAAGGGAGAAACAGGAAAGAAGATGACGACAGAGAAGAAATCACAGAACACATGGAAAAAAATTATAGAGGTCGAGCGATTTATCTTGTTGGTGGTTGATAACAGGGACCTGTTTGGCAAAAATGTGGAGAAAAGAGGATTTGTGGCATGATATTTTTTTTTTTGTTTCCTGTACAAAGTCGTTATGAGAATGTGGAATGAGCGTAACCGAGCGGCTCTTGTACATCCTATTCACATCATCAAATGGGCCAACTTTCTTTGGTCAATCACCTTGCAAAAAGTGCAAAAACTCTTTTTCATTGGCACCACTCGTTCGGTCAGATATGTGAGCTACCGTTGGCGCTCCTGGTTTTCTCTTTAGTGTATTGTTGTCGCACGAAACTTCAGATCGTGTGTGGAGGCCATTATTCGTTGTGTTGGTTGTAGAAGCATGGAGGCAGATTCTAACTCTGATGACATTGAGGGGAAAGCCATGCAAAACATCTGAACATCCACCCAAGTGAATGGGTTCTGCTGTGCAGTCTCACAGACTGATTGGAAAGCTTCCCTTGTGGTCGTCAATAACTAAGAGAGCATTTTCCTTGGAATAATAATCGCCACAGACAAATCATGACTGGATGCCTAGTGCAGTGACCTGCCATCCAGTGTGAAATAGATTCTATACACTAGAGATGGAAATTAAATAATTAAGCCTACATTTAAACTGAACAGCTGTAAAATATTCTTAAACAATGTAAAAAGCACACGAGAAGTTCTCATGAGAGTCTAAAGAGTTCAGTATCTCTGCGTATTTTTGTTTTTTAGTGATAATGACTGTAATTAAGAGAATTAATCAATTGTGTCTTTACAGAGCTGGACCGAGCGAGCCAAAAGTGATTTGGAGCCCAAGAAACGAAAGCGTGAAGATGAAGAAGAAAGTGAAAATGCAGATCAACAAATGGAGTCTGATGAGGGCAGTGTCAAAAAGAAAAAGCCCCTTGAAACTTCTACAAAACTTTCTGCTTTTGCATTTAACAAGGATTAGTGCTTAATATAAAATCTTGTATTGTTGCATCATATTTTAATATTGATTAGGGAATTCAATTTTAATGTTTTTGCTGCTTGTAGATCAGGGGTGACAGAAGCAGAGCTCCGGCCATCCAGGATCTGAGTTTGACACCCCTGATGTTGATGGTTGGTCAGTTA
The DNA here is from genome assembly GCA_007224835.1 of Danionella cerebrum. Lineage (NCBI taxonomy): Eukaryota > Metazoa > Chordata > Actinopteri > Cypriniformes > Danionidae > Danionella > Danionella cerebrum. The sequence goes on along the minus strand of SRMA01026938.1, from coordinate 322,488 downwards.
TGACCCTCATGTTTGGTTACTCTCAACTCCTTTCAAAGCAAGTTCATTATCTAAAGGCCTCTAAAAATACAGCAGTTAAGTCTTAATTTGTGTAAATATGCTTTTGTGACTGGGAAAATATTTGTACAAAGGGTTATAATAAAAACATGCAATCAATTAGATGTTAATGATGCCTTTACTTTGTAAAATAGTATTAGCACGCTGACAAGTACACCATGTTTCCCGCACATTGGTGATGCAATGACAGATATTCATCTGATATATTTTATACTTGCTATATTTTATTTTTAGTCATTAAATGGCAAGAAGAAAATAATAATACTTACTTAAATCTTAAAACAAATCAATTTATCTCTTCAAATACCAATTCTTCTATCATTCATGAAATGTGGAGGGGTGATGTCATGCAGAAGTGCAACCAAATCTTGAAAACCCTGTACTTGTGAGTAGAGTTGTTCCGATTCCGATACCAGTATCGATTCGAAAATGCTGCCGATACCACAAAAAAATCTGGCACCGGTATCGGTGAGTATTTGAGTCCACGTACCGATCCGATACCATTTTCATAAACATAACCTAGTTATGCCCGCTAGCTTTGCTTATCGCTGCAAAGCGGAAATCAATTCTTCTTCGCTGGTCAGAACGTAAACACAGGAAGTTGTGTCGTGTTGCCACAAGCAACCAGGGAGAAGGACGAGCCGCGCCAGACACAACAAACATTGGAAGTTTCATTCAAACAAAGATAAAAGTTTTCACAAGACAGCCAACGAGCAATAACGATAACCACAGGATTATCAAGTTTATTGTACTGGATGACCAGCCACTGTCAGTGGTCGAAAACGTGGGCTTTCGCCTCTTAATTGAACATTTGGAGCCCCGGTACAGTTTGGCTGGTCGCAAATATATCTCAGAAACAGTGATTCCTAAGCTATATGAGACAGTGCATGAACACATTTCATGTGAACTAAAGGACGTGCGAACTATCAGCTTCACTACTGACATCTGAATCCCGCGGTCTTTACCGAGTTTAACAGCACACTGGGTCTTTTACTCTTCAAAGTGCAGTGCTGCAGGCTAACGAGTTTCGCGGCTCGCACGCGTCCATAGCTGAATCAATCGAGGGTATGCTTGTGAAATGGAATATTTCTAAATCCCGTGTTCATGTTATTTTGCGCGACAACGCAAGCAACATGAAAAAACAGATTAGCTCCTCCACTTCGTCTGTAGCGGAAGAGATCTCCTCAGTTACAGTTATAAAACGTCTACTTGTTCGTGAGAGTCAGGAGGACACTGGTATAAAAACAATAAAAACACCCTTCTTGAGGCCGTCAAGAAGCGATTCACAACCATCGAGGAAGAGCCCTTGTATGCAGTTGCCACTCTCTTGTATCCACGTTTCAAAGATAGGTATGTCTATACAAATTTTTTTCATGTCCATATTGATTGTCATTGTCATATTGAGTATATCTGAAACACAGCATAAAATAATTTATTTTAAATTATAAAATGCATAAAATGTCAATTAATACAGGACTAGTAGTATCTATACACCCAGGTATCGAATCGGTACTCGGTATTGGCCGATACCATGAGCCCAAGTATCGGTATCGGGAGGCAAAAAATGGTATCGGAACATCTCTACTTGTGAGCAATAAAAATGACCCACTGGGACTAAAACAGAAGTTTTAGTAGTATTTAGTATTTAACTACCGGTAGTTATTATTAAGTCAAACTACATCTAAACTAAAACTAAACCATCTAAAGGTACAGTGAAACCCAGCAGAAACTATGCTACTGATATTGAGGTTTTGACTCCATACAACAAAGACTTGGTTTGCCATCACTGTCAACAAACAGGACACAAAGCCTCAGTCTGTCCAGCAAGAAAACCCAAGTTAACAGGACGGTGTTGTGTGCCACGAGAGAAAAATGTGATGAGAGAAATTACTGACTTTTCCAAAAGGGATCAGTTAATAGACATCAGTTAAATACAATGTTGGACACTGGAAGTGCAATTTCACTTATAAAATGTTGTCATGTTGCTAATAGTTGGTCCGATACCACAACAGCATTGAAATGCATTCAGGCGATGTGAAAAGTTATCCCTGTGCAGATGTAATTATTGAAATCACTGAACAGAAATATCTACTTTCTGTTGCAGCTGTTAATGAGCTACCTGCCGAGATGATTCTGAGCAATGCCTTGCTCTTTCTGACTGATCTTTTACAGTCTCAGGTGAACACAGCTGACAATGCGAATGCTTGACCTACTGTTTACTTGTTCAGTGGTAACACAGGCCCAAGCCAAAGCAGGTTTGCAACCCCTGCCAGACTTTGATGATGTTCTGATACAGGGTGACACTAGAGGCCCAAGAGAAACACGTCGTCAAAGACGTCTTGAGAAATATCAAGGACCTCCTTTGCCAGATCTTGAGTCCACAGTACTTGAAGTACAAGAGTGGAATCTTCCTAAGGACATTGGTAGCCTTCAGAGGAAGAATATTTCTCTCAGTCCTTTGCCTAAAAAGGCCAGCAGTGCTGTGACAAGTTTGACAAATTAAACTGAACATTTTTTTTTTTTGTTTGTAATGTGAAACGTCTTGTTTTGCCAAAGGATTGCCAGAAGATAGTCTTGCAGATTGGACCATAGGCAGGTCATCTACGGCACCACAAAACATACACCCGCATTGGTACACGATTCTTTTGGCCTTCAATGTATAGCAATGTTCACTCATATTGCCAGACATGTCATATCTGCCAGACAACCCTTGTGTTTGACAATGGTTGAAGAGCAGCTGTACTCTGTCCGTCATCATAGAGCCTTTTAAGAGGATCGCTACAGACATCGTAGGACCCCTGGAGCGCAACAGTGCTGGGAATCGCTACATTTTGGTGATTAATGACTATGCGACCAGATATCCAGAGGCTTTCCCTTCTACGCACAATCACATCTTCTAAGGTAATTCAAGCTCTAGTCCAGTTGTTTTCCAGAGTCGGGAAACAAGTGGAAATCCTAACAGCCCAACTTTGTGTCAAAGCTGATGAGAAGATTTTAACAAGAGTTGGGTATTAAAGGCATCCGTACCAGTCCATACTGCTCCCAAACGGATGCTTTGGAAGTTTGTAGCGACACCGGACGAGATTGGGATAAGTGGCTTCCACATTTACACTTTTTCCGACAGGCATCAACAGGTTTCTCCCCTTTTTAGCTGGTGTATGGAAGAAATGTTCAAGGACCATTGGACATGCTGAGAAGAAGCTGGGAGCCCACAGCAAAATCACCAGAGCAAAGTACTGTGACCTACATTCGGGAGATGAGGGACAGACTGGAAAAATATCGTGAAGAAGCAATACTTAACCAACAGACACCACAACGAGCACCGAAGATCTGGTACAACAGAAATTCCAGTCTTCTAGAATACCAACCAGAACAGAAGGTCTTCCTATTGCTACCCACCTCTACCAATAAATTATTAGCCGAATGGCTAGGTCGGTATACAATAATGCGGAAAACAGGACCAGTGACTTAAGAAGTCTACCATCCAGATAAAGGTAAAGACGAGCAAATCTACCTTTTCAACTCACTCAAAAAGTGGGAGGAACAGTAAGAAGAGTCTAAATACCGCATTGATGGTGAGAATAGTGAAATTAGGAGATGATGGAGAGAACTTTGCTCCAGTACCACCACAGCAAGCAGAATTCAATCACCAGCTGGAGCATTATAAGAGAGTCTAAAGAGTTCAGTATCTTTGAGCATTTTTGTTTTTCAGTGATAATGACTTTAAATAAGAGATTTAATCAATTGTGTCTTTACAGAGCTGGACTGAGCAAGCCAAAAGTGATTCAGAGCCCAAGAAACGAAAATGAAAATGCACATCAACAAAAGTCTGATGTGGGCGTGCCAAAAAGAAAAAAGGATTAGGGCTTAATACAAAATCTTGTATTATTGCTTCATATTTAAACATTGATTAGCGAGTTCAATTTTAATGTTTTTGCTGCTTGTAGAAAATTGTTCAGTTGTGACTTGTTTGCAATGGTTACTCTCTAAATCAAATTCATTATCTAAAGGCCTCTAGAAATAAATACAGCAATTAAGTCTTAATTTTTGTACACATGCTTTTGTACATATGTGACTGGGAGAATATTTGTACAAAGGGTTATAATAAAAGCATGCATAATCAATTAGATGTTAATGCTGCAAATAACATTGACATGCTGACAAGTACACCATGTTTCTACCCACCGGTGATGTAATGACGGATATCCATCAAATGTGAAATGAAGTGGGGTTGTTTTTTTTTTTTGACGTTCAAGGCCACTGAACTTTGATTCTGCCAGCGCACAGGCATGAACCGACAAGCTAGCTTACGCATACCCTTCTTGTTTACACAGTGTGTTTCACTTAAACACATTACTTTTACTTTCAATCTTGAAAAATCCCTCTAAGATGATTTGATTTTCCCCAAGACTGACTTTAATACGAGGGATCTCATCCTCTTACTAGACACAGGTGGCCTGACGCAAACAAACCTCTCGTCCAATAAAAATGTGCCCCCGTGACGTGGCTGCCGCTGTTGACCAATAGGAAGCCGCGCGTATTATCAAACGTTGATAAAAACCCAGGTTTTCGTTTGCGTTTGACAGAAGTATTTTAACCCGTTGAACTTCGGACCAAGTTTGTCCGGCGTTTTTCTGTACAGCCACAACAACCGCCTGCAAGCTTTACAAACCAATAATGGAGCGCTCCAAACAGAAACAGATCAACCAGAATGAGAAAGAAGGTGATGTCGCGCTCAACGGTCACTTTGACGGACGGGTCAAGGTACCCGGATGGAGCACCAACGCTGCCTCCGCGGACCCGAAAACCGTGTCGTCCTCCGGAGTGATGGAGAGCTGGCGAGAGGAGCGCACGCGGAGTCTGGAAGTTAACGAGATGAGCCTCCCGAGCATCGCAACAGCCTACACCGCAATTCTCAGGGGTCTCGGGGAGGATCCGGAGCGGCAGGGGCTCCTCAAGACCCCTTGGAGAGCCGCCACTGCCATGCAGTTCTTCACTAAGGGCTACCAGGAGAAAATAATTGGTAAAAAAGCTTTCAAATTCTTGTAGATTCTTTCAAAACATGATCCAGTGTTTATTAGTTAAATTAATGCCATGGTCCCGCTTAAAAAGTTAACTTCCATCATAATATTAATTACTTTTGATACCCAGTTTATTGTTCAAAATAAACTGGGTTTATTCAGAAGTGGAAATTATAATTGCCTTTGATTTTTGAAACATTTAAAATTATTGGGTTTTATAATAAAATACAACTTTTCTGCCAGTTATATCAGGGCTGTTTCTTATTCCAGAATAGCAATCATTTGCCCATCTGTACTTGACTATGTTTGTGGGTTTTATAAAATTAATGATGGTAAGTGATCCCTGCTCATCTCCTAAAGGAGTAGTAATTAAATATATAATTATTAATATCTTCACAAATCCTTAGTGCTCTATGGTCTGGAAGTGCCACACATCATCTTAAATAAGCGCACTATCCAAGAGTTGTGAAACAGATTTGCAGCAAAGCACAAGAAAGAAAGAATTAATAGCTGGAGAAAGAGAGAGAAACAGACTGTGACAACTTTTTAGTTAAGTTTAAAATTACTTGCTTGTTTTTCACAAATTTTTACGTTCTGGAAATTCTCCTCATTTGTGTCATATTCGTTTATTATATGCAAATAAAACAAAACATTTGTTTTCTATTTCTATTTATTTATATGATAAAGAGAAACTAGTGAAACCAAAAGTACGAGTGTGAGAGGAAGATGCTAACCATTGCAGAAAACTCAGAAATACACAACGTGTCCAACAGCGTATTCATTATGACAAATAGAATTTAAAAAAAACCTCATAGTTATCTGTGTGACAGCGTTTATATGCTAGCACCGGAAAACAGATTATGATTTTTGGCTGGCACAAATGGATTGGGTGATCAGAGACAAAAAAAAACAAGCGAATCCTCAAACTTATTACTGCATATTCATTCATTCGTCTATTTAGGTCAAATCAATCTTTCTTTAAACAAATCCATACACGAATTTGATTTATTTAGGCCTTTATATCTATTCATGTTGTATGTTTGTTTATTCTATTTGTTCGGTCATTTACTTATGCATTCATTTATTCGTTTTCATTCGTTTTCCAATAAGCTTATTCCCTTTCGGGGTCACGGGGGTCTGCCGATGCCTATCTCCAGCGAACATTGGGCGAGAGGCGGGGGTACACAGGTCGCCAGTCCATCGCAGAGCAACATTCACTCACACATTCATACCTAAGCTGCCTTGTGTTTTTGGGATTGTGGGGGAAACCAGAGTACTGGGAGGAAATCCACACAAGCACGGGGGGAACATGCAAACTCCTTCCAGGAATGTGACCGGCAAGCCTTGTAAACCTTCTCACTGGAAGGCCACAGTGCTACCCACTGCACCGCCACATTTATTCATTTATTTAGAAATAATAGTTTAACAGTTTATTCAACTGCTGGGTCTGTCATTTTTTTAAATGTACGGTAATACAGTATACCGAGGTAAAATGGGGAGGAAGTTTCACGGTATCAAAATTTGTATACCGCCCAAGCCTAGTGCAAAGTTTACCACACAGTTACTTCTAATGGTCTGTGTAGATCTGTCCCGATGATTGATCACTAAATTTAAATTTTACAAGCCAAATGAAACAGCTTCAGTAGTTGGTTAAAATAGTGTTGTGAAATATCATTATTCATGTCGTATCATAGACATAAAATCAAGGTATACATCAACTACATAAAATTTGTACTATTGGTTAATGGTTAATCGGTATGTTGTCATTGCTAATCCCCATTATGGGCACCTTGAATTTGAGCTGGCAATTTCATAGGGTTTGCCTTAAAATACCCTCTAAACTTTTTTAACGGTGTGAAGAGCATCATCTCGTTACTGAAAGATATCTTGCACAGGAGCGATCAGTCACTTAGATCTCCACCATAGACAACGCAAAAGAGTTGTCTGCGGTTGATATGGACAAGGTTCTAGCTTTACACAAGGCAGGAACGGGAATCAAGGCGACCCATTCCACAGCAAGCACACACTTCCAAGTGGAGGTTTTTCTAGCTTGAATCCTCATTGGTCGTTCTCCTCCCATCATGTAATTGGTAGAGTCTGTGAGCTGCCCACCATCAACATCCTCACTTCGGAAACAGCACATCTGGTCTTAGTTTGAGCTGCATTTTAGGGCATGCATGTGGAGTGTGTTAATTTTATTTTCAATTCTTAAAAAATTGGCTTTTGAAAGCATAATGTACTCAACGACCCCCAACCACTTACATTTGCATCACTCGAGTGGGGTTCACAGTTCGCAGATGTTATAACATGCACCGTCATGGTGAACTGTGCATTTGATAAGACTTCTACAAGAGGATCTTGGCCTTTCTACAGAGATTAGCATCATCCCAGAGGCAGATGTAATCGGCTTGATTTACATGAGGTTTTGTTGAATGTTAACTTTGTATAAAGGTGGTGGTTATTCACGTTTTAATGGCCTTGGAAATTGACACTGTGTAGAAAATCGGTAGACAGACTCAGATCATAGTTATATTATCATAAGTTAAGGCTAGGAAAAGTTACTACCATTTTCATAAGTGTCATTTTTTATTTTTACATGTCATATCGTTTAGGGTCCTCCGGTTTCCCCCACAATCCCAAAAACATGCGGTTAATGGAATAATCTAAATTCCTCTTAGGTGTGAATGTGGCCCTGCGATGGACTGGCGACCTGTCCAGGGTGTACCACCACCTCTCACCCAATGTGTGCTGGAGATACCGGCAGACCCCCGTGACCCCAAAAGGGAATAAGCGGGTTGGAAAATGAATGAATGAATATCATTTAGGGTAGCTTCAGGAGATGTTGACAAAAATGCAAGCCTGCTTTTGTAAAGATATTTTGATGCATTTGCCAAGGTGGCTGACTGTCTGTTGATGGTTTAAAACATGATTCGGTATGATGGTGCGAATTTTAGGATTTGTGAGACCAATTTTCTGATTTTACGATGAACAGATATAGAATTATAAGTATAAGTTAAAATTATAATTTTATATCTCCTGATGTTGATTGTACTAAAGCGTTACTGAGTTAGCTTAATGACAAAGCATTTTGTCATAATTGTTCACACCTCATTCTTAAACGCTTTGTTGAATCAACTCGAATTTCATACCTTTTAGTCAGCGTAGTCAGAGGATGATCTGGAACAAATTTGCTGAAAATCGTATTATCGGTCTAGGAGGAGGTCGCAAAAGTAGGTTATTCAAAATGGTGGCTAATTGTCATAACGTACAATTTCATCATGTAATGCATTGGAAACGGTCTGAGCCAAAGATTAGGCAAAATCAAGGATTTTGTTTCTAGACCATACTTTTTAAACATTATAATAATAAACATTAGTGCAACTTTGGACTAGTGGTGGCACTATAGATTTTAAACTAGAGGGTCCAGATTGGGTCAGATTACTCTTTATGGCTAACTTTCCTGCTATGCTTCATAGGGCTGACATTGACTTCAATGGTGGGATTGGACGAAGAAAAATAATGAGAAGAAACGTAACAAACACAATAGATGCCTGCACAGCTTTGCTGTTTGGCTGGAATTTTGGAGCTATATTGAACCCCAGCTTGCTTAAAAAGTAGACGGCATTAGCCTTCTGCTATATTCAGATTGTTTAGTGCAAGCCTCATGTTGCTTTACTTGGCATCATTGAGCAGTTCACCGTATTGCCAACCACACTTTTGGAAGTCCAATCAACATAAAATATAACACATACAAACTTTTCTTGTCTTTCTATTATTTGCTGTTACTGCCTCTCCCTTAAAACTTATCAACTTAACCTAAGAGACGATTGATATTTTACACGTGCCCATGTGGATGTCTGTAGCACACTTTGTTTCCTACTCTCAATGTTCAGAAAGATAGAAAACAAGCCCTGCGTTTCCCTTACATTGTGCTCTGCTCCTTGGCATCTTCACCATTTTAATGGGTTTCTATGGTGACTTATTGTATTTGAAGTGAACATTTGCTTGGTGTGTTCGCAAGGCTGTGTTTAATTGAGTCTGTGTGTGATGGTGGTATCGAGGCTGAAAGATTACTGCAGGGAGAAGCTGATTTGATCTCTTCTTTCTCTGGCAGTGACTTTCTATGCATTGTTCTTTTGTGTTTGAAAGCATATCTGTTTGTTCAAGACGAGGCTGATGACAGTTTTCTGGTAGCGGCTGTTGCCCTCAGGTTAAATTCAGTAGAGATGCTAAACCGCAGCATGTACACACTCTGGATGAAAGGAACGTATGCTTGCTTTCTGATAAGCACACAGTTCATCATAGCGAAATTAACAGAATCGGTTTAAATATTAACAAATCTAGAGTTCACATTCTGGGAAACGTGACAGAGGGTCTGAATAACTTGCTTTATAATCCACTGTTATGAAAGATACTATCATCGGGTCAATGGTTAGACAATTGAAATATAAAAAAAAATTCTATGGACCAGTTAGCATCAAAACAATGCTAGCACGTCGCTAGCACTTATAACAAACCTTGAATGTCTTTACTTACTCTGCATTATGGTGGTTGAGTCTGCTAGTTGTGGTGTTTGGTGTAAATTAGATTATTCAATTAACCTGCCTCATGTTTTTGGTATTGTACTGGAGTACCCAGCCAAGCACGGGGAGAACATGCAAACTCCTTCCAGGAAGGTCATCAGCGAACCTCGAACCGACAAGCTTCTAATTGGAGGGCCACAGTGCTGCCCTATATTACATAATTAATTAGAGTGAAATATGTTGAAAACTTTTCATGATCTTCTGAAACTTCCTTCCTTACTTTCTGTTCTTTTTTATGTAATATTTATTTAGATTATAAAATTAGCTCTCTCCATCACAGAATAAAAAAGGGGTACCTTATCAATTTAAAATGTTCCTCCTGATCATCCTGCAAATTTCATCCTGATCTGACATTGTAGAGCTGAGTTCCTGCTGCCTGGTAAAACACTGAAATCCAGCTGACAATCAACTACGAACCGTTTAAAAATGTCAAAAAGAGAAGGAGTGGATGTCAAGCTGCATGGATTATGTTCCATTCCACTTTGAAGTTTCCAGTCACTGATTGGGTTAATGTGGGGTTAATGATCTTTAACCTCATTACCTGTAGAGGGCTCAATAAATGTAAACACTGGGAAACAGTTTGGGGCGTTCCAGTTTTAAACACTTTTAATGCAGTCAGTCATAGGAATAATTGTGGATGTCAAGCTGCATGGATTATGTTCCATTCCACTTTGAAGTTTCCAGTCACTGATTGGGTTGCATGGGTTCCATTCCACTTTGAAGTTTCCAGTCACTGATTGGGTTAATGTGGGGTTAATGATCTTTAACCTCATTACCTGTAGAGGGCTCAATAAATGTAAACACTGGGAAACAGTTTGGGGCGTTCCAGTTTTAAACACTTTTAATGCAGTCAGTCATAGGAATAATTCATCCTGTTGAGTTTGAATTAAATCCAGTACCCATAAAGACCACTACCTCTAAGTACTACTGCATATTGAGTTCTTTAGAGTTAGCGTTTTACAATGATCGTAATCATTAGAAATACATTTTACAAACACATGAAAAACAATTAAAAGTACCTTTCTGTAATAATCTATCGGTCACAACGGTGCATGGGAAAGCACTGGTCAGTTGTTGTCATTATTTATTTATATATTTACATTATTTCCAACTGCAACTGTTAACCTATACCTACACAATTTTCTGCTTTTCTGAATCACTATGTGGAACACAAGTTTACCAACATACTTGGGCAACACATCTCTTAAGATCCAGAGGCCAGTTTGGCACGTTTCCATGGAAACCTTCAAAGAGATAGGGGGCAGGAAATTAAAAATCCCCACAAAGACACAGGATATGTTTGAACATTGATATGAGGTTGGAGAAATGATAAAGGCCACAACAGCTAGAGTATACGAGGTGAAATAAGCTGATGTCACATCGGTCACCTTATAGTGACCTCTGATATTCTAATATCTTTTTTCAGATGTCCTGAATGATGCCATCTTTGATGAAGACCATGATGAAATGGTGATCGTGAAGGACATTGACATGTTTTCTATGTGTGAGCATCATTTAGTTCCCATTTTTGGCCGGGTAAGAATTATTTATTTCTATGGTTTTCTATGGCATTGACAAACATGACAAACAAGAAGACTTTAGATTTTTTTTTTTTTTTTTTTTTAATGAGGGATTTTTTCAGTTACATTTTTCAAATGTAAATGAAAAACAGATGTGGTCTTCCGAACAAAGATCCACAATAAGATAAATAGAACAGCTGTTTGATCAGTATACCCTGGTCGTGATCAAATCTTAACTGTATGTGATCAAAGCTATAACTGACTGTCTTTGATCAAAGCCATAACTGACTGTAATCAAAGCTATAACTGACTAAAATCAAAACTTTAACTGACTGTCTGTGATCAAAACTTTAACTGACTGTCTGTGATCAAAGCTTTAACTGACTGTCTGTGATCAAAGCTTTAACTGACTGTCTGTGATCAAAGCCATAACTGACTGTGATCAAAGCTATAACTGACTATAATCAAAATTTTAACTGACTGTCTGTGATCAAAGCTTTAACTGACTGTCTGTGATCAAAGCTATAACTGACTGTCTGTGATCAAAGCTATAACTGACTGTGATCAAAGCTTTAACTGACTGTCTGTGATCAAAGCTTTAACTGACTGTCTGTGATCAAAGCTATAACTGACTGTCTGTGATCAAAGCTATAACTGACTGACTGTGATCAAAGCCATAACTGACTGTGATCAAAGCTATAACTGACTAAAATCAAAACTTTAACTGACTGTCTGTGATCAAAGCTTTAACTGACTGTCTGTGATGAAAGCTATAACTGACTGTCTGTGATCAAAGCCATAATGGACTGTGATCAAAGCTTTAACTGACTGTCTGTGATCAAAGCCATAATGGACTGTGATCAAAGCTTTAACTGACTGTCTGTGATCAAAGCCATAATGGACTGTGATCAAAGCTTTAACTGACTGTCTGTGATCAAAGCCATAACTGACTGTGATCAAAGCTATAACTGACTGTAATCAAAACTTTAACTGACTGTCTGTGATTAAAGCTATAACTGACTGTGATCAAAGCTTTAACTGACTGTCTGTGATCAAAGCTATAACTGACTAAAATCAAAACTTTAACTGACTGTCTGTGATCAAAGCTTTAACTGACTGTCTGTGATGAAAGCTATAACTGACTGTCTGTGATCAAAGCCATAATGGACTGTGATCAAAGCTTTAACTGACTGTCTGTGATCAAAGCCATAATGGACTGTGATCAAAGCTTTAACTGACTGTCTGTGATCCAAGCCATAACTGACTGTGATCAAAGCTTTAACTGACTGTCTGTGATCAAAGCTTTAACTGACTGTCTGTGATTAAAGCCATAACTGACTGTGATCAAAGCTTTAACTGACTGTCTGTGATCAAAGCTTCAACTGACTGTGATCAAAGCTATAACTGACTGTAATTAAAACTTTAACTCGCTGTCTGTGATCAAAGGTTTAACTGACTGTCTGTGATCAAAGCCATAACTGACTGTGATCAAACCTTTAACTGACTGTCTGTGATCAAAGCTTCAACTGACTGTGATCAAAGCTATAACTGACTGTAATAAAAACTTTAACTGACTGTCTGTGATCAAAGTTTTAACTAACTGACTGTGATCAAAGCATTAACTAACTGACTGTGATCAAAGCTTTAACTAACTGACTGTGATCAAAGCTTTAACTTACTGTCTGTGATCAAAGCCATAACTGACTGTCTGTGATCAAAGCTTTAACTTACTGTCTGTGATCAAAGCCATAACTGACTGTCTGTGATCAAAACGTTTACTGACTGTAATCAAAACTTTAACTGACTGTCTTTGATCAAAGCTTTAACTGACTGTGATCAAAGCTTTAACTTACTGTCTGTGATCAAAGCCATAACTGACTGTGATCAAAGCTTTAACTTACTGTCTGTGATCAAACCATAACTGACTGTAATCAAACTCTAACTGACTGTCTGTGATCAAAGCCATAACTGTGATCAAAATTTTAACTGACTGTCTGTGATCAAAGCTTTAACTGACTGTCTGTGATCAAAGCTTTAACTGACTGTCTGTGATCAAAGCTTTAACTGACTGTCTGTGGTCAAAGCTTTAACTGACTTTGAACAGAGCTTTAACTGACTGTCTGTTATTAAAGCCAATACTGTGATCAAAGCTTTAACTGACACTTTGAACAGAGCTTTAACGGATCGTCTGTGATCAAAGCTTTAAATGATTATCTGATCAAAGCCATAACTGACAGTCTGTGATCAAAGCTTTAACGTGATCAAAAACGTAAGAAAAGTATGTGTTGTTTAATCATTGCAAAATCATTGCATGATCACAAATTGCTACCCAAATATTGTAGCTAAACGTTATGGTTATCAATTACATTGTCTATTTTTTATTGATTTAATATTGGTCCACTGAGTTTGGCTTGAGTCACAGACAAATACACTTCGGTCTAAAGGAGGATGTCGAAGCGGTTTTGAGGAACTAGCAATTTTTCCTATTTTATTTTATTTTTACTAAACTTATTTTTAGTAAAAAGCCCCAAAGGATCACATCAACTTGTCTTAAATTTGCATCTGGTGTCCCTGATTAATACAGATATGAATGTTGTGGCTTAGGTTAAGAGTTATAAATTAAGAGGTGTCAATAAATCTTCTCACTTCTGACACTTCATTGACACGTCAGTCAATGAATTCATAGTAGAAGGCAGTAGTTCCTCCGATTATGCACCAGGGGGATTGTGATTTATTTTGTTACTTTTAAAGGTCTTCAGATGTGTTCTTTTTATATATTTTTTTGTTTCATATTATTCTAAATAAACACCTCTGATTTTTTTTTTCATAAGAAAATCGGGAAGTATTGAACGTTGGTCAATAGATTTGGGGGAAAATATCACTTCACCAAACACTACTTTTTTCATCTCTTGTTAAAAAGTGAGGGGTCTCTCTGAGTCTGCTGCAGTTTCCCTTGTGAGAAGAATAGGGAGTGTAGTACAAAGAAAGACCACTAAGTGAACAAAAAGACAAGTGAACACACTTAAAGGTGTCTTTTTTTGCTTAAATTAGTTTATTTTATTAATTGTATTGTAATAATTAATTGTTTTTTTAAAATGAGTATATACCACCCAGCCAAATGCTTTATTGTTATGCAACAAAAAAAACTTTTAAAACATTATTCATCAATCAACATGTTAATTAGCTAGAATTAAATAGTGATGTTAACAGGCATAAGCTGGAGATTCACTCAGGAATTTGCCCACTCCTAATCTTCCAGGTTTGACATTTAGCACGTCCTCCGGCTCTCGCACAGCAGGTGTCTGCCATTTAAGACAAAAGAGACACCGTCGATCCTGTCACGCTGCAAATGGCTGCTGATGATAGACTGAGCCATTGATCAAGCGCACTCAATGCCTTTTTTCCACCACTTGCAATTTTGTTTGTCAGATGCTGTTGTGGGGCTATTGCTTCCGCTCCATCCCCCTGTGAGAGCTCCCTTATCCCTTCTCATCTGTTTACCTTGCTCTCGTCGCTTTTGCAACAAGATAATGACTCACCGGTTTAATTTGAAAAGACTTGTTGATGTTCTCTTTCATTATTGCTCTTTTTTGAGCATGTTCACTTTCTCCATGATTATCTTCACAACATGCATCACGACCAGATGAGACTATTCCTGGCAATAAAAGCAAATGGTTGTGAGCATATAATGTTTAAATGAGCTTTTTTATTAGTAATTAGTAGCATTTTATTGTGTATCATCATTATGGTTTGAAGAGCTCCTATTGTAATTTAATATAGAAAAGAATGATGCTCTGAGTCACGAAAAAATGCTCTGAGCAATTACAATAGGGTTCTACACATGTGCAGTGCGCAAGTCCTAAAGATGGGGCCCTAACCAAAACCTTCCTGCTGGAAGGCAACTGTGCTAATAAGTCACTGTGCTGTCAACCAAATTTACTTCCTCTTATTAAACTTTGATCAATGAGCAGTATTTATATAGAGTGCCGTTTATAAACCATCATGCTAGCACATGGCTGATTTCACTGGTGCTTTGATATCCTTAGTGGACCTCGGTTGTAGCTTTCAGAAACAAATGGAGTGGAGTTGGTTGGCCCTGAAAAAGCCAGAGGGTTTAACGACACAAATGATTATCAGAACAGAGAGTTGAAAAGAAAAGAGGAAAGGAAATCCTTGCATGTCCGAGGCTCCTGCCCTTTCTCTGGGCCGCATCAACAGATTACTGGTGACATTTGAATGGGCCGAAGAAAAGGAGGCTGAGATTTCATTTATGAGAACTCTCTCTTACTCTTTGCATCTTTATCTCTTCTTCAGTCTGGGGCTGAGCTGTGACGCTTTATTAGTATGAGTATGCCATTTTAATCAGGTACAGTATGAATGTTTTAGTAGAAAAAATATATAATAAAATGTAAACTGGGGATGGATCCCGATGAACTTTGAAATGTTGGTATGCTTTGGATTGAATCAAAACCCATTCAGAGTGAACTCTGATGGTTCACTGTTAAAGCGGTCATCAATGTTGATCATGAAGATCAAATTATATGAATACTGCAATTTTTATTAAAAACCAACCATTTTATTGAAGAAAAAAAAAGCTATTCCCACTGAGTGTCTTAAGCTGCAGTCAAACAATGAAATAAAAATTCTCTCGACTTGAATGGAGAAAAATGCAACATGCAAAGCTCCTGCCTATGCCGTGGGAGGAAGTTTTACCTGCAATATCGCATCACATGATGCAACTTGAGCCACTAGTTTGAAGAGGTCAGACGCATGAGCTTTTTGGTAACTCAATATAAAGCAAATGTAATTTTTTTCTAGGACATCGAGTCCCGTTATAATTTAGATGAAATAATTTTATAATTGTTTTAAAATGACACTGTGGTGTAGGCGGGATAATATCGGACACATCCGCATGTGATGAAATTCACATGGTTGAATTGCCAGTGTGTCAGGATCTTTAGAGGTAACCTGATTTTCAGAATAGATCTCAAGCCCTGCTCTCTTATTGATGCCCCATCTTTCACTCTGGTGGTAAGTCCTACGACAACCAAACCTTCTGAGATTGTCGAAGGTTGTAGAAATCTAAGACCCTAAAACAGGGGTGTCAAGCGCCTTGTGGCCCGCATGGCGCACAATTTCAGCTTTTGGTGGCCAGACCAGACAAAACATGTAGAATAATCATTGATCGCCTCAAAACGAAAGGAACAACCCTTTCACTTCACAGTGAAACTCTTCATCTTGAGCTCCCAAAGCTAAACAGTGCGTTAGATGGAATAACTCTCTCCACGGGCTGCATGTTTGACACCCCTGCCCTAAAAAGGTTGTACCAAGCATAAAATATAGATTTGAAGGTTTCACTACACACTGTACACACCGGTCCAAATTAAGATTCACATTAATTTTCGGATGGCTTCTCAGCAGGGTGCTCTCCGTCTGCGTCAAGGAAATATTGATGCAATGACAGTCCCTGCCTGAAGATGGCGTTTATAGTACAACAGATGAACTTCATACTAGAGGATGACATTTGTCGGGATTTCCCGCGGGTCTCATGATTCCCGTGGGATTCCTGTGGGATGGGATAAACTTTTATTATTAATCTCGTGATCGGGATGGGACAGGAATAAAAACCAACGGGAGCGTGCAGGAGCAGGAACACCATTAATAGATTATAATTTTTTGTGTTAAGCAATCCAAACAAGATGCGTCTTTTTTTCCTTATTTCCTCTCATTCTTCCGCTGTTTTTGGCACACTAAAATGTTAGCTTTCAGTGCCAAAACACTTGTAAATAGTGAAAGAAGATGTTTATACCATCATCGAGAGCCCCTGTGAGTTTTGTGAATTTTTCAATCACAGTCATATGTAATAAAATAAACCTGGAAAGTTGGAGGTCAGCTCTAGAAAGAAGAGGAATGAAAGTCAGTCGCAGTAAGACAGAATACATGTGTTTGAACGAGAGGGAGGGAAATAGAACAGTGAGGTTACAGGGGGCTGAGGTCAAGAAGGTGCAGGAGTTTAGGTATTTGGGGTCAACAGTCCAGTGTGACGGGGAGTGTGGAAAAGAGGTGAAGAGACGAGTGCAGGCAGGTTGGAGTGGGTGGAGAAAAGTGTCAGGGGTGTTGTGTGACAGAAGAGTGTCAGCAAGAATCAAAGGAAAGGTGTACAGAACAGTAGTGAGACCAGCTATGATGTATGGGTTGGAGACTGTGGCAGTGAGGAAGAGACAAGAGGCAGAGCTGGAAGTAGCAGAGATGAGGATGTTGATGTTCAGTTTAGGAGTGACGAGGATGGACAAGATTAGGAACGAGCGCATCAGAGGGACAGCTCAGGTTGGTTGTTTTGGAGACAAAGTCAGAGAGGCCAGATTGAGATGGTTTGGACATGTGCAGAGGAGGGATAGTGGTTATATTGGTAGAAGGATGTTGGAGATGGAGATGCCAGGCAAGAGGTCAAGAGGAAGGCCAAAGACGAGATATGTGGATGTGCTGGAAGAGGACATGAAGGTAGTTGGTGCAAGAGTAGAGGATACTGAGGACAGAGTTAAGTGGAAAAGGATGATTCGATGACTTTATATAATATTGCTTTAAAACTGCTCATGCTCTTGATTCCAACGTCATATTGCCTCATTCATTTATTTTTATCTTTTGCTCATTTTTGTATAGAAACACAAAAGATTATTTTGGATAAATCTAATCTGATATAATATATTTATATTTACAGAGATTTTTTCTGATGAAAGGGAAATCTCCTGTGGCAAGGTTGGTTCTGTCTTCAGATGGACAGGAACTACTCTACTATATTCCACAGCTGAGATAAAAACAAACACTGACCTTTGTAAATAAAATAATCTGTAAAATTGACACTGAAAGCCATATTCAAACAAAACATTTTGAGTTGATGCACAATAGGTTGATGTAAATTTCTGTAATCACAAAAATCTTGTTCTTGTACATTTATAGTTGTTTAGAAAGAGAAACTTGATGAAAATTCAAATCCTTTTTTTTGGTATTACACACTGTTCTGAGCATTTATAACAAAAATAACAAATATTTGCCAGATTTTGAAAGTTTTATTTGTTTTTATTTTTAAAGAAAAATTGCACAAAAAAATGATACAAACACAATTTTCTTGGGGTTCGGTTAATGTGATCACTGTTACGGTGTGACCAATGTCCTGTTTTTACTAAACTGGAATCCATTTCAAAAGACCACAGGTATTTGTAAGCTGTCAGGAGTTGGATGGGAGTGGGAGTAATTTTGAGTGGGAGTGGGATGGGACCAGGAGTCAGTTCTACTGGAGTGGGACAGGACAGATTTTTTTTTACTCTGGCCCAGGATTGGGATGGGACAGGATTTTTTTCTCTGGAAGTGGGATGGGACTGGAGTGAAAATCCACTCCCGTGTCATGCTCTACTTCATACCTCACAGGGAAACAGGAAGGAAGATGGCAACAATAGAGAAGAAATCAAAGAACACATAGAAAAATCACGGATGTTGAGCACATTATACTGTTGGTAGATTTTTGGCACGCTTTTTCTTTCCTGTTTCCTCTACAAAGTCGCAAAGAAAATGTGTGATGAGGGCCACCGAGGGGCTCCTTTACGTCCGACTCACATCATCAAAAGAGCCAGTCTTCATTGTTTGTTGTCCTATAAATTGAGTTGATATAAATTGAGAAAAATCGAGTAACTTTTCTTCAATTCTTAATGTAATAAATGATTATAAAACAGAATAAAATAAATCCAAAATATTATATACACAAATGTGAGACCTTACCTTGCGAATCTTTTTCCCAATTGTGAATACGCTGGGGTTTAGTTGGGCTTCTTTGTTCTGTCTCCTTTGTTCATTACTCATTGATTGTCTTCTTAATATGACAAAAAATGGCATTTTACATTGGTAAAACTAATATTTTTTTTTCTCTCCACAGGTTCACATAGGTTACCTTCCAAACAAGAGGGTTCTTGGTCTGAGTAAATTAGCACGGTGGGTCGGATTCCTACAAAACGAAGAAAGTACAAATTGTGATTTCTTTCCTTTTTTGAACATTCATCTTACAAGATTGCAATTGTCCAAAAAAAATAGAACCATCACAATAACCATGGAGCTATAACCAACTCTATTTAGAGAGGGACCGATTCCTCTCTGAAGGATTAAAGTTAAAGTTAATTCTCAGTGGCTGAGTTGAGGTTCATTTTTACAGTTCTCAGCATAAATGAATCATAGCCCTTTAAAAAGTATGAATTTAATCATTAGCTCAATGAACAAAAAAACTTTAAAAAGTATGAATTGAATCATTAGCTCAATGAACTAAAAAACTTTAAAAAGCTTTATCATACACTTACACATAAACAAAAGTTATTAATCTAACTTGGATCACAAAGTTTAACTGAAATTGGTAAAATAATAAAAATAAATACATCCCTCAACAAAAACATTTACATCTAGTGTGTATGAGCACCATGATCTCCCAAACATGGAAAGAACAAGAACATCTATCTATCTCCATTCTTCAAGAAGAACCTCTTTTAGAGCTTTGTCCTTGATGGAAAGGGATGCTCAATTCCCCACAGGTGTTTGATTTGGTTCAGATCAGGAGATTAACCTTAGTCACCGTCACCTTGTTCCTCTTCAGAAATGCAGTAGTAGCTTTAGATGTGTGTTTGGGATCATTGTCGTGTTGAAAAAGTGCACGAAGACCAAGTGCATGGAGCATCTTCTCCTTCAGTATAGAGCAGAACATTGTTGAGTTCATGTTGCTATCAGTGAAATGCAGCTCCTTAACACCAGCAGCACTCTTGCAGCCTCACATAATGACACTGCCATCACCATGTTTCACTATAGGCATCAGGCATTTTTCTTTGAAATTCTCACCTTTACGAAAACATACCATTTTAAAACCATTTGTTCCAAAAACAGTGATCTTTGTCTCAACACTCCAGAGTGTAGTGTCACACTAGTTTTCATCTTTTTCAGCATTCTAGGCGTGCTTTCTGGTGCATGGGCTTTAGAAGAGGCTTCCTTCATGGACAATACCCATGCATGCCAGTGTGTGCCGTATGGTGTCTTGGAAAACAGTCACTCCAGTTTGGCTTTCTAATGCTTTAGTTACATGCAGTGAACATGGTGGTTTTCAACATGGTCAAGGAACATCACACCAGCTCTATACCTTGCTGGTGCTGGAGGGTCCATGGGAGTTTGGCCAACCAGTCCAGATATGTTTTGTGAATCTGAAGAGGCATTCGACTGTGTCCCTTGTGGTACCTTGTAGGGGGGTGCTCTTCGAGTATGTTCATGTTTGGGGTCCTCTGCTAAGGGCTGTCTGATCCTTGTATGCCCAAAGCAGGAGCTTGGTTTGCATAGCTGGCAAAAAAATTATGGCATGCTGGCCTCTGGCAGTGCTACCTTTTGTCACCAGTCATGTTAATTTTTATGGGCAGGATTTCCAGGTGTAGAAGGGAGCTAGAGGGTGTCTGGTTTGTGGACCATGTGATTTCATCTCTGCTTTTTGAAGATGATGCGGTCATGCTGGCTTCATCAGATCAGGACCTAAGTGTGCACTGTGGTGGTTTGCAACCCAATCCAAAATGGCTGGGTCAGCACTAGAGGTCGACCGATTATTGGCACCGATATTAAGCATTTTCACGATTATTTTCACAACCGATTTGCAGATGAAAATAATTTATTTTTGAAATGCGCTCTTTGGCTCCGACGCAGCCTGTCAGAGCTCACCACTCTGTGCCCTAGAGCAGTCTCCGCCCACTCTGGAAGTCTTGCTAGAGCTGCGTGCCGCAGACTCCAGCAGTAATCACTTGTCTCTCAAAGGTGAGTCAGCAGCAGAAGTTGATTTTGTTTTAGTAATTTACAATCCTTTGTAACGGTGAAGTTACAAAAACACCTCAGTCCGAACAAAGAGGGAACGTATAGCGAGAGCGCGTGGGTGCAGAATAAAACAGCGCAGACCTCTGCCGCACACTTGAATTGACTCATGCTATGGACTAGTATCTATAAACATTAAGGCACAAACAGACTGTTTAATTATGAATCCAGTGCGCTGTGCTTGTCTCTGTCTGTATACAGTGACACAGGGGTTTCAGCATCTAACGTTACTGTCTCACTAAATGAGGACGTCTACATTAACAACATCCTCAGAACGGCTCTCAGAATCACTTCATGAGCATTTCACAGTAAATGATCAAATCTTTTGAGTAAAACTATCGTTATATCATATACATAGGCTACAGAAATTTAAAGGTTCCTCACAGCAACTTGAACCTGAACCTGAATATTACTGAGGTGCAGTATAATATATGTAGCATAATACTACTACTACTAAAATTATTAAACAATTCATTGGTGCTGCTAGATTGGGACTACTCATTCTTTATTAGCGTATAAAACTTCAGGTAGCTGTAACATTTATTTTTTGTTACTTGTTGCTACATGCTGTTTACTTATTTACTTATTGTTTACAGAACGCTGCTGGGGGCTCCCTGCACTTTTTTATGTCATTGTTATTATTAATATTGATGTTTATTTAATATTGTTATTATTACCAGCTCTCAGAATTAAAGATATGTTTGAAAGCATTCAAAGAAAGTTCTTGTCAGAGCTCTTGTTATTATTAATTATGACAAATTTCATTTTTACACTAGACACATATCTTTCAAAATATCGTTTATAGGTGCATTTGATCTGTAATAATCGGTATCAGCCCTGAAAAACACATATTGGTGGACCCCTACCTGCCACCCTTAGCCCTTCTTTGTATGTAGAAGGGGAGTTGGGGGTTCGGAGATGGAGAAGTTTGTACTGAGTTGATTGGACATGAGTTCATAAGATAATCGATTGATTAATGTGGGTATCGATTCTCGTGAATTCAGAAAAACAATCCTTATGACAGACATTTGTAATATATAGATCAGAATTAGGTGTAGTGTGGGGTGGTGTGTGTGCGTATGTTCATCAACAGAGAGTACAGTATTAAATGAAAGAGAGTAAAACAGCTAAGCCACGGGTATTAGGGTCAGATTAGATCAAGTTTCTCTTTGTCACTTACACATTGATTCCAATCCTCTTACAAACACTCACAATCCCCCTGCTACACACATATAAACACATGTTTTCACTGATGAAAAACATCCACCCCAGTCAGTGATGAAATGCCTCCAGTCTTCTTATCCGTGGCTGGGTGAGGGAGCATTCTAAGCAGGGATTGACAGACACCCCTTTCCACAGACAGTTCATTAGGGGGGACAGAAAGGTGTTCCCATTGCAGCCAGGAGACATAGTCTTTCCAGCGTGTCCAAGGTCTTCCCCTGGACCTCTTCTCAGAGGGATACGCCAGTGTCCAGGAGGGATCCGAAATAAATGTCAAAGCCATATCAGCTGGCTTCTCTCGATGTCTACTCCGGCACCTCCTGGGTGACTGAGCTACTCACTCTATCTCTAACAGAGCGCCCAACCACCTTGTAGAGGAAACTAATTTCAGCCCCCTTACTCGTGAAGAGAATATTTGAACTCTTCCACCTGGGGCAGGATCACTTCACCAACACTGAGAACCATGGCCTCAGATTTAAAGGTGCTGACTAGGCGTCGACCGATACGTGTTTTTCAGGGCCGATGCTGATTATTACAGATCAAATGCACCTATAAACGATATTTTGAAAGATATGTGTCTAGTGTAAAAATGAAATTTGTCATAATTAATAATAACAAGAGCTCTGACAAGAACTTTCTTTGAATGCTTTCAAACATATCTTTAATTCTGAGAGCTGGTAATAATAACAATATTAAATAAACATCAATATTAATAATAACAATGACATAAAAAAGTGCAGGGAGCCCCCAGCAGCGTTCTGTAAACAATAAGTAAATAAGTAAACAGCATGTAGAAACAAATAACAAAAAATAAATGTTACAGCTACCTGAAGTTTTATACGCTAATAAAGAATGAGTAGTCCCAATCTAGCAGCACCAATGAATTGTTTAATAATTTTAGTAGTAGTATTATTATGCTACATATATTATACTGCACCTCAGTAATATTCAGGTTCAGGTTCAAGTTGCTGTGAGGAACCTTTAAATTTCTGTAGCCTATGTATATGATATAACGATAGTTTTACTCAAAAGATTTGATCATTTACTGTGAAATGCTCATGAAGTGATTCTGAGAGCCGTTCTGAAGATGTTGTTAATGTAGACGTCCTCATTTAGTGAGACAGTAACGTTAGATGCTGAAACCCCTGTGTCACTGTATACAGACAGAGACAAGCACAGCGCACTGGATTCATAATTAAACAGTCTGTTTGTGCCTTAATGTTTATAGATACTAGTCCATAGCATGAGTCAATTCAAGTGTGCGGCAGAGGTCTGCGCGGGACTGTTTTGTCCCGCTCCTGTGAGGTTTTATTCCGCACCCACGCGCTCTCTTTGTTCGGACTGAGGTGTTTTTGTAACTTCACCGTTACAAAGGATTGTGAATTACTAAAACAAAATCAACTTCTGCTGCTGACTCACCTTTGAGAGACAAGTGATTACTGCTGGAGTCTGCGGCACGCAGCTCTAGCAAATGCGTTCCGTCTGTGTCTTCACTTCCTACAGCCTTGGAGTTGATTGGTCGGACTCGCAACTTCCAACAAATCTGATGCGCAGTGGCCGGAGACTGCTCTAGGGCACAGAGTGGCATTTCAAAACTCTTTTTATCGGCAAATCAGTTTTGAAAATAACCGATACCGATAATCGTGAAAATGCTTAATATCGGTGCCAATAATCGGTAGGGCCGATAATCGGTCAACCTCTAGTGGCAGGGACAGGTAGCCCTTAGGTTCTTACCCACCCCTTATTATCACAAACATAAACAATTTATGATAAAAAAAAAAAACTATTGAACTTGTAGGGCGGCATGGTGGTGCAGTGGGTACCACTGTGGTCTTTCAGTTTCCGGTTAGAGGCCCGCTGGTGATCTTCCTGGAAGGAGTTTGCATGTTCTCCTCATGTTTGCTTAGGTTTCTGGTTTTCCCCCACAATCCCCCAAAACATGCGGTTGGGTTAAATGAATTTTCTAAATTACCCCTTTAGGTGTGAATGTGTGTGTTGCCTTGCAATGGCACCTGTCCAGGGTGTACCTATGCCTCTTGCCTGAAGTGAGCTGGCACCAGCAGACCCATGTGACCCCGAAAGGGAACAAGCGGTTAGGAAGATGATTGAATAAATGCATTTAGGTAATTAGCGCTTTAACGATTCACTCTGCTCATGATAGGATCACACCTTGAAATTATGTCTACGATACAATGTGCATCACAATATTTAACATTATCAACTTTTGAAACTTGTAGAACAGACTATCGTTGGAAGAAATTGAATTTTAAAGGTTTTAACCACTAAACTAACAATTCTTGGGTCTAGTTTGATTTGAATGACAACATTTGAAACCATCCATCCACTAGGGGTGTTACTGTTTGCATTATCATCTTTTTTATTGTAATTGATGGAGAGCTAATTTTATAATCTTTCTTCTTTAGAATATGAGTAAAGGATAATTGTCTCCTAGTAAATGTCGCATGAAATAAGAAGACAAGGTAAAGAAGCTTCAGAAGTGACTAGAATCACAATCACTCCCAGAAGCAATGTAAACATATAGAAGAAATAATTGTTACCAACTCATTCAAAAGCACTTTATACTACATGAATATCGGAGTTTCTGTCAAGTGAATTCCTGTAGACTCTGCTGCGTTTCTGATCTTTAAGTAAGTTTAAGAACTTAATAAGAGGAATTCCGTGTCAATAAGAAACTTTAAATGAGATCCTGCCCTTCACCAGCCATTTTTAATATGATCTCCCCTCAAGTAGAGGCCACTTCACTCCCTGGCTTCTACCATGATAATCTCTCCTCAAAGAAAGGCCACTTTCACAACTTTGCAACCCCCTGTGCGTTGCCTATTGTTTTAATCTCTCCCCTGAGCTCAGACTCCACAGCTCATGTACTTATGAAAAGCCCTTCACCCTTCACACATTCCATCCAGGCTAGCTCTGATGATTATCACCAGAAAACTGCAAACTAGGGGTTTAGGTGGTTTAACAGTGTTGTCTACATTTCCATTCAGAACAGCATAGACACCCCAAATTCTACACCTTCTCGAATCGCCAAATAATGCTCTTTTCGTGCAGTGTTAAATCCGAAATAACAAAAATCTTTGTAGATTATTCCGTTTAGCGTTGATTGAGCATTCACTATGAAATAGCTTTTTAATATAAGAGACATTTTCACTGAAAATACCAATGTATTCAAGGTTTAATTCATTAGCACAAAAGCAAAAACAGTTTTATGAACCCATCATTTATTCGTTCAATTGTTTTGACAACACACTTATTTATTGAATGCTTATGTTTCAGAATTGTGGAGATCTACAGTCGGAGGTTGCAAGGTAAGTCTTTTACAGATCGACGTAAACCTCATGGTTCACAATGATTTATTCTCTGATATCAGTTCAGGAACGTTTAACGAAGCAGATTGCGGTGGCCATCACAGAGGCTCTGCAGCCAGCGGGCGTCGGCGTCGTTGTGGAAGCCACGTATGCAAACCTTTTACTTAAACTTGACTTTGTTTTTTTTTTTTTTTTGTATGACTCATATACACCAATGTTTTGTATTCATTTTACTTCTCAAATAGTGTTCCTTATTTAAGTTATTTATTCATTTACCCTCAACTGTCTTTGTCCTTTCGCACAACTCAAGCTAAATGTCATATTTATTGTTTTTTAGTCACATGTGTATGGTGATGCGAGGCGTTCAGAAGATGAACAGCAAGACTGTGACCAGCACCATGCTCGGAGTGTTCAGAGAAGACCCCAAAACACGAGACGAGTTCCTCACCCTCATCCGCAGCTGAAAGCATTTCTGTGTGCTTCAGCTACTGCCACCAGGAGCGCTGTCTCCTCTTTGATATGTGTTTTTCTGTCTGAGTGTGTCTCTGTATGTGTGCATCCATCAGATCAGGTCCTGCTGCCACCATCGGTACCAGTGTTTCTCCTTCAACTCCTGTGTTTGCGCTAGAGATGTTCCGATACCATTTTTCCCCTCCCGATAACGATCCCGATACTTGGGCTCAGGGTATCGGCCGATACCGAGTATCGCTCCGATACCTGGGTGTGTATCTGTATATACAGCTGTAGATACTACTAGCCCTGTATTAATTGACAGAATTATTTTATGCAGTGTTTCAAATATACTCAATATGGCAATGACAATAATCAATATGGACATGAAAAAAATTTGTAATAGACATACCTATCTTTGAAACGTGGATACAAGAGAGTGGCAAATGCATATAAGGGCTCTTCCTCGATGGTAGTGAATCGCTTCTTGACGGCCTCATTGTTCATTGTTTTTATACCAGTGTCCTCCTGACTCTCACAAACAATTAGCCGTTTAGGGATCATTTCTGCTACAGACGAGGTGGAGGAGCAAATCTTTGTTTTCATGTTGCTTGCGTTGTCATGCAAAATAACATTAACACGGGATTTAGAAATATTCCATTTCACAAGCATACCCTCGATTGATTCAGCTATGGACGCGTAGCACCTGCAGCACTGCACTTTGAAGAGTAAAAGACCCAGTGTGCTGTTAAACTCAGTAAAGACCGCGGGATTCAGATGTCAGTAGTGAAGTTCGCACGCCCTTTAGTTCACATGAAATGTGTTCATGCACTGTCTCATATAGCTTAGGAATCACTGTTTCTGAGATATATTTGCGACCAGCCAAACTGTACCGGGGCTCCAAATGTTCAATTAAGAGGCGAAAGCCAACGTTTTCGACCACTGACAGTGGCTGGTCATCCAGTACAATAAACTCGATAATCCTGTGGTTATCGTTATTGCTCGTTGGCTGTCTTGTGAAAACTTTTCTCTTTGTTTGAATGAAACTTCCAATGTTTGTTGTGTCTGGCGCGGCTCGTCCTTCTCCCTGGTTGCTTGTGGCAACACGACACAACTTCCTGTGTTTACGTTCTGAGCAGCGCCAGCGTAAAAGAAATGATTTCCGCTTTGCATCGATAAGCAAAGCTAGCGGGCATAACTAGGTTATGTTTATGAAAATGGTATCGGATCGGTACGTGGACTCAAATACTCGCCGATACCGGTGCCGGATTTTTTTGTGGTATCGGCAACATTTTCGATACTGGTATCGGAATCGGAACAACTCTAGTTTGCGCGGCGGAAGCCTCCATTGATGGGACTGTGGCTTAAACTGTTACATGAAGATGTTGTGTTTTTAACATGAAATGGACAAACTCCACACCTTAGCAGATCAGTCCAGTCTGGTCACATTTGCTCTCTTTGAAGCCTGTCACAGAGAAGCTTTATTTGTAGATTTTTAACCTGAGGGCACGTGATTTCATCTCTGCTGCTACTCATCGATTTGGTCATGCTGTCTTCATCAGACCAGGACGTCCACTGTGCACTGGGGCGGTTTGCAACTCAATTCAAAGCGGTTGGGTTGAGAATCAGCACCTGCAAATCTGAGACTACTCCCCCGCAATACGGCCCTGGTTAAGCGGAAAAAAAAGCACTTTTTGATTACACAGTTCATGGCCTTTTTAACATGATTATTTAGTGTCTGATGCAGGTGTTGAAATGATGACCAAGTCCAGCCTTTCAGCGTCTTACCAGTCAGTGTGTTTGTGACCGTTTGTGTTGTTTACTCTTCTTTTGTTGTTAAAAAAAAAAGGTGAAATTATTCTGGCGTTTAGCACAGGAATGCGCACATTACATGGTTAGTGAAGTATGAAGAAAATAAATGTATAGCATAAGTGTACAGATAAAATAAAAAAGGTGGCAACAGGTAAAAACAGAAACTATATTTTAAGATTCTACATGTGTAAAATATACACACTCTACAGCAATGTTTACTTGGCTTTAGGTGGAAAAGCCTTTATAGGCAATTTGATTAGAAATGTACGACATCTGTTGGAAATGATTTGTACTGTATTACCTGTGTTTATTTCTAAAGTTGAGTCTTGATATGTTCACAGGCTCTTGATATCGAGATCCGGCCTTTAATCAACAGACTCAAAGGGCCTTTCGTGTGTTTTTGGGATGTTCAGTTGTTTTCAATAAACCTTTGGCGAAAATGTTGTTTCCATGTTTTTTGTGTGTTGATATATGCTGGTACATAAATACACCCCCCCCCCCAGTCATTATTGTGTTATTGAACTGTTAAGCATAACCCATTACAGAAGACTCTGGAAGCAAAGAAGATGTAGGAAGATTTAACATAAAACATGGCTTTATTTAGCATAAACCCTGAAGATGTGCACAGCCAAATACTACGCTGCATTGAGGAGAGAACAAGGAAGGGGGATGGTGGCTTCAAAGAGTCAAGTAGCTCTTTGAGAGATCGACTGTCAATTGGAAGACAATTTCCTCCCATCCACTTAACGTGTGATGTAACTTCCTGTTTGTAACCTGTTCTGTCTCAAAAATGGACCAGACAATAGATTAGAAAATATTTTAAACTGAATCAATTTCTACCAAATAAAACCCCATGTGTAGTGCATTTTAAAAGATGTTTATTTATGAATAATGTTTGTTCATCCTCTTAAAAATCTACATATTTTAATATTGCATATTAGACAAATGACTGGGGGGTAATGAGTTTACAATTATATTTAAAGTTCTGATTTTCTAAGATTGAAAAGGTCCTGACTTTTTTATATTACCTTATTAAGCATGTAGCTGTATCGTGTAATAATCCTTGTTTTTAACACAATAATGAATATTTATGTTATTGTTACCATGAACACTTTAAAATACGTATAAATATAGATACACATGTAGATTTTTTATCAAACTTAACAGCATCGATGCTAGATAAAAGCACAACTGGACGTGATGTATGCATGTACTTCAGTTTAAACAAAACGAAATAATGGAACATTTTGTTTTGCTTGAAAGGCAACCAGCTGCTTTCCAAAAAAAAAAAAGAAACTGCTTTCCATTGTGGTGCAAAATAGGAAGTGACTGGTCCTGCAGTTCATTAGCGGACCACTAGAGGCTGACTTCAGAAGTGAGCAGGTTCCCAATAACAGCCATGCTCCTGTTTTCTGTTTCCAATAACCTGACGTAACCTTCATAACAACTCTGAGGGTGTGGATTTTGAATTAGCTATTAGATTTAGTTTAACAGACTAACTGTATGGACATCTAAGATAAAAAAAAATAGCACGAGATGCATGTTGCACTAACCGTGTTAAACCTTTGTGTGCCAATCACACTGACTGTTCTGGAATAAGTAGGAAGAATACAATTGTTTAATTTTGACTTCAAATGTAACGTAGGTCTTAAAAAGGTTATTAATTTTCTGGTTTTAAATGAACATTTCAAAAGTTGATACGTGTTTTGCTATGTAATTCAAATTAAAATGTGAGAAAATTGTCTTTCAGTTTCATTTTGCAGACCACAAATCGGTGCCAACAGTGCCATCTAGAGGTAGAAAGAAGGGATAACCCTTGAAAGTACAAGACCTATAATGAATTCTGGCACAAAAAAAACAATGGCAGAAAAAGTGCTTGGATCACTGTACAAGTTTACCATTTGCACATTGTTTTGACTTTGTCCTTTTGGGGTATTTGTAATTTTTTTTTAAATCTTTTGTCACAACACTTGATTTTTGTTATAAAACTTAAAAAATAGTTCCCAATTTTTGGAGTAAAAAAAATAAAGTTGCACAATTCAAGATGGATTAGATAAAAAAACACCATAATGATACAAGAGAAACTTATTATTAAATAACTTTTTATGAGAAGAATGCAAACAAGGAAATCGAAGCAGGAAAAAGAATACTCAGAATTGTATTTTCTGTACAGTTACAGGTTTGTTGTGGAATTATCATGTAATCTAAGGAAAAATATTTTAGAAAACAAGCTGGGGTTATAAAAAACCTCTACATATAGAAGAAACATTGCCACAATGGAAAATATAAATTTAGAATAGAAGACTTCTAAGGGTTGAGTTCAGGAAAAAAAAAAGTATAGCGATTTAAAAAAAAAAAAATGTTATAAATTTCCATCATATTATACCTTTAACGCTCTACACGTCAAGAAGAGTTTGTTTTGAGATCATTAATATTGTGAGTAACATTTATTTCTAGCTTTCTCAGTTTCCAAACATGGACAGAGTTCATGTTACTTCTTTATTTCCACTTTTCCCATAAAAATGCACGGCCCATTCATGCGACACATTCATTGGCTGAGAGATTCCAGCTCAGTGACTCAGCATTCACTTCAGTTTCATAGTAAGCCCAGCCCCCCAGGCAATAAACCCCTCCCTGTAGCTCTCTGACTGGTTCAAAAGGAGAGGAGGCAAAAAATTCCCCTGAGACTCTTCGTGTCTTAGAATGAAAATGAGAAACACACACAAGTGCTTTTCAAAAGTTACTCTTTAATACTTTTCGTCTGTGGTTTTTATAAAGGATTAAACACAGACCCATGAAACAGACGGAGGACAGAACATCACTGACACAAACATGTCCCATGAACACATTTAAGGCCACGATTCAAAGAGGGAGGATATTGTGAATCTGAACTCTTGAAAAAACGTGATTAAAGAGCCTCGTGCACTGGTTATGATGCACCGAGACAGTCCAGATACACAGTGTCTAGCTCTCTCTCTCTCTCTCTCTCTCTCACACACACACACACACAGAGGCAAACATGAATATATACAATCTGTGGCTTGTACAGATTAAATCGGTAACAGCACTCAAGTACCTAAAGCTTCCGACAGAATCACTTCAAACGTTCTGTATGATCTGATGTTTCTCGTTTAGCCTCATAAAACCATTTACTTTTGAGTGTCTGAATACAAAAAAAAGGCACTGCCATTTGTTATTCTAGATATGACTTCCCAGCCTCAAGCATGCATCTTTAAAGTATAAATTACCCTTTTTTCATTTGTTTTTTGCTTTTTTTTCTCAAAACATGAGTCTCTTAAAATATATATATATATTCAATATATGTATATAAGCCTGCAGTCAATACAGGACATCGGCTCTTAAAACAATGCAAAGAAACTAAAGCAACAAAGACACTAATAATGAGTAGATGCGAAACAAATCAAATAATAAAAAAGTTTTATAACCCATCAGCATCAGATATCAACAACTAATGCACAGCTTCTGTGACTGAACAACCGTAAACCACATCTTCCACAGTGAAAATTCATCTGTTACAGCATCTGTCAGTTTCCTCTGGTTCTGCACCCAGTAATCATTACCAACCGTCTTGTTTTCTCTTTGACAGACTCCTGATGCGCAGGAATTACGGAAAATGTGTTTAAAATGTACACACGGCTGATTGAAAACTGTTTTGTCAAGCGCTGTTTACTTGTGATCAGGTAGAAAACCATTTTTTCTGGACATTTATTACGTACTAATGTTATATTTGTCAGTTGTATTGTAAAAAACACCTCTTTTTTGCTGCGTTTCCATCTACCTATTTTTATGCGGATTCTGGAATATTGTTTTAAAACACTTTTAAAAATAAACCGATAAGAAAACATGTGCATTAACTTGGATGGAAACAAGTTTACTGAATAAATGCCAATGCAACAGCAATGTGTTTTTTCTGATTAATGGATCAAGCAATGAACCGATTTCATTACACAAACATCTGAAAGGGTTTTTCTGTCTTTCTAAAACTCCTAAAGTCTGTCACCAGAACTTTCTTGAACGGCTGCGTTCCCAAAGAGCAGTGTCTCGAATGCATATTTAGCATTTCGCCTACGAGTTCTAGGACGCAAGCTACAAAGGTGTAATTATCCATTTTTCTTTAGATATTTGCCGCCAGTTGATCAGAAAGAGACCATTTTGTTCTCTTGGACTCGTTGTTGAATGGAAACACAAAAATTTTATGCAATATTCCCCTTTTTGCATCTTTGGATGAAAACGTGTCCCTGCTTTGCAGCTTGTGCCACTCTTTGCTGAAACAGATGGGTGGGGTCATTTTTATAGGGCGCTAATACAGAGTTCCATGGACTTCTAGGGTACTTTGTCATGTCCCATGTCAATATGTTCCACATTATTTCTTTATTTGAATTGTTTAGGTTTTTTTCTTTCAGATTTTATTCTTGCTATTTTACAGTTTGTTTTTAAAGTTGCATTTGATTTCTACGCCCAAACTATGTCTTGTTTGTTCTCCATCTGAACTCTCTGTAACGAATTTTGAATCACCAGCGTGGATGAAATGTGCTATATTTATAAACTTGCCTTGTCTTGCCATATACAGTGGTGTGAAAAAGTGACGGATTTGTTCTTTTTTAACATATTTGTTTCATTTTAATGTTTCAAATCCTTAAACAAAATCATGCAGTTTCTAAATGAAGATTTTTATTATTAAGGAAAAACTAAATGAAGACTTTGGAGTGGCCCCATCAAAGACCTGCATCCAATGGAGATGCTGTGGTATGAGCTTAAAAAGGCAGTTCATGTTTGAAAACTCTCCAATGTGATTGAAATACAACAACTGTGTGAAGACGAGTGAGCTACAACTCCCTCACAGACTCAGTGCAAGTCATCGAAAACGTTTCATTGCAGTTTTTGCTGCTAAAAGCACCCCAAACAGTTATTAATGGGCTAACAATTTTTTTACACAGAGATACTTTAGTTTGTTTTCCCCTAATAATAAAACCCTTCATTTAGAAACTGCATGTTTTGTTGAATTGTGCTGTTTTTGACATTGCTAAAACATGCTAAAAAGAACAAACCAGTAAAGGGGACAAACACTTTTCACAACAGCAAAAGTAATTCATTAAAGGTACCTTTATCAGCCTAAGGTTACGTCAAACGTACATTTCATTGTGTCTACATTGTAAAAACGATCAGGAGTTATGTCTTAGCTTCCAGCTAACAGCCCTTGAAGAAATAAACATGGGCACAGGGGTAGAGGGCCATGAGACAAAAGGAACTCTGGCAAAAAACATATGGTTAGCAAAAAAAACCCTCAATGAAATGATGAATAACATCTGAAAAAGTGACATTTTCACTCGAGACCATCTTTAACAAAACCCTTAATTTCAGAATGTGCTTCTTTTTTATAAATTACATAATGCTTCAAGTTGTTTTCATTGCCCCCTGGTGGCTGGCTGCAGAAAATCACATGCAACCCCCCCAACTCTCCAAGATATGACTTTACAAAATATAAAGGTTCCATGGTGTCATGAGCTTTAGAGTGGATCTGCTGGAATTTTCCAGCTCTCGATCACTGGCTCCAGTAGAAAATCATCAGAAAAACATTCACACAACACTGAAGCGATTCTGTGTGTAGTTGGCAAATAAACATTGGAGGAGAAAGTAAGAACAAAAAAAAAACAAAAAAAAAAACAACACTGGCTTTTATTTTCCACGTGCAAAATATTTAAAAACCTATTGCTTAAAATCCACAATCCGAGACGGTTTAGCAAAAACGACACCTAAATGATACAAGAAAAAGTCAAATTAAATGATTTCTTATGAAAAGAAAGCAAACAAGGAAAACGAGCAGGAAAAAGAAACTGTTATTTGAGATGTACTTATGGTTACCAGCCATAACAAACGTTAATACACAAGGCATTTTAAATAATACATCTAACGAATACAATAACCTCTGCATCAATATAGAAAAGAATAAATAATCATTTGATTCCAAACGGCAGTGATGAGAGACTTCGTCATCACCCAAAACTAATGCACCTTCAGATGCAACCTTACATGGTTTGCTAACATGCACTCGACACTTTAAAAGCACAAGATCGACGAGGCTCCTCGAGGGAGTCCACAGTCTTGCTCTTTAAGGCGGCGTTAACCAAAGGTGCCCAGTAAACCATCACTGATTTCTTTGGATGAGCCAAACCGTCTCTCCAACAGGAAATGTGGGGCTCTGCAATATCCACACACTTCTGCTGCCGAGAGTCTATTGCACATTATTGCAAATCCACGTTTGATGGTTTCACAGCACCACGGCAGGAAAGGCGATGACATATCAAGAAGATATATGAACAATAGCCACACACCCTCCTGGAGGGACTCCGTGCCCCCCGATTAAAGCTCTTTCAGAAGCCTTCCCATGCTGAATCTTTTTGTAAACGTTCAATTTACATCTGGCGCGTTTAACTAATGGCTGATATTAAGACAATACTGTAAATAGAACAAGACTAGCCTCTTTAAAGGCAAACTAATGCACACTTCAACCACAAGGTGGAGCCAACGCTCTGCTTGTCCACCAATCAACTTGCTGTACTCCCAAAATCAACCAAACCGGCATTATTTCCTTTACAAATACTCACATTCTGCCTGGCACCTTCCTGTTCACCTGCTCATCACCCTCAGCCTTTCCATCCAGCATCAGCTGGTATTTCTGCCATGCGCCTCCTACCTCTGCTTCCGTCACAAACCATGCATCACATTCCTGCTCCCTCCGCAGAGATCTTTGAGATCACTTCCTTTTCCTTTCCCACTCTTCTGAGTACCTCCTGTAGCTCTGACTGAGCATGTCAGCTTTCCTGCTGGCACAAAAGAATCTAGAACAACAAAACCGTAAAAACAAACACAAGTGTAAACTATGAAGCCCTTTAGGAACCCTCACCTTCCATCTCAAATGGAACTACGGTTCTGAATTCATTGACGGTTCTACATGTAAACAACTGGTGATGTTATCGCATCCACAGAAAGACAATATTAAACAACATATCTTGATCTGTAGAGTTCCGCCACGTTCACTCGGTCGCACTATGCAGCTTTTTCGAAAGGCCGGTCGTCATGAAGACACATCTAAGGAAGTGCTGAAGGTGTGATTTTTCTCCCAAAAGCGAGTGTAAACACGCTAAAGTCGTCATTCGGACAGAACCTGCTTGCGTTGAGCCTACAGTAAATGTGATTGGCATTGTGTAGACCACACCCCTGCTCTCCTATTGGCTAAAGTGCGTAGGTGAGCAGAGGAGCTGGTGACCTTCTGATGACCTCGCAGGCATGCTCCTTGCTCCCTGCTCTCAGATTGTGGAAGTTCGATCTACACCATCTGTGAAGACAAGAGACATCGTAGTAAGTGACCAACTCCAAGACAAAACCAGGTGAAAGTTTGGGTTGGGTAGAAAACTTGGTACGGTATGAAACCGAACAAGAACCTTATTTTGGTACGACATTTATACTACATCTGTTCAATGAGCACTACTACCTCCTCATTCTTCTCAATAAAGCTCAGTAAGTTCTGGTTTCACGATCACCACGCTCTACATCCCCTATATCCAGGATCTCCTCAAGATTAACGGGATTTAAAGAGATCATGGCATGTTGAGCATTTAAGTGGCTTTTGAAGTGATTTAAAAGAGTAGATTGAATCAAAACATAGTCGTTCTTGAACAAAAATGAGTTTGTTTCTTTTAAAAACTCACGCCTTCAAGGCACACGAGTGAAAAGGTTACATTATGGCTGGACATGAAATGTCTGATTTCCCTTCCCCCGAAAGTGATGCGCTATCCCACAAAGCAACGCCTTCTTGGGCCTGAAAACCCTAATAAACAACTAGAAAGTGTTGATATGCTTTGAATAATTACAGATTTGAGGGAACGTATCTCCTAATTTTATCTGGCACAACCTGTAAGAGCACTAAAGTCATGACTTGGTTACATTTTTGACGACGTTTCGAATCCCAGTAGGGGCGGCCTCAATTTTTACAATAATTTCTGAGATCTTTTAGTCTTTTTCCTCGAATGTTTTTACAAAACAAGACCGAATTCCAATAATTGAATTGTTCATTAGACTCGTCATGTTAAAGTGTGTTTTCTTCTCTCTGATTGTTCTTGGCATAATGAAGTCATTTCTTTAGTGGCTCAATAATCTACAGTTCTAGTGTATTTATTATTTCCTCTGGAGTTGAATTATTTGGGGCTATTAAAAAAAAATGTTCGGGATCTGAATCATCTGATTCGAGATTTTGGATGATTCGTCATTACTTTGTTTCCCTTTGCGTTGCTTGTTTTGTTGCACCATGTTCAGACAGCTGTTCCTGGTTTCAGGACCCCTAGGTGCCCGTAAATTTTGCCTGCTCAAAATCCCTCTCTTCCTGTCCTAATCTGCTTCATTTAAAGTTAAATTTTTAGTGTCTTGATGTATAATTTAGAAAAATAAAGTGAATTTTTTTTATTTATCAAACACCCATCATTTATCTGTTCATACGATCCATATAAAGAATGAAACAAAAAATGACTATTTGCTAATTCATCAGAACCGAACTGAAGAGTACAGAACCATGAGCTTTGTGTACCGTTGCATTCAAGTGATTTAAGTTCAAGTAAAAAGGAAAGTGACTTCTGAGTTTCTCAGAGTCTCGCTCTATGTGATGAGGGCACCCCTCCAAGAAGACAGGATCGTGATGACCTAAGGAGGTGGAGATCCCGGGGGGTGGGGGAGTGTTCTAGGGGTAGACTGCTCCCACAAGAACACTACGAGCTCTGTAGGCAGCTGTGAAGGGAGCGGGGCATTCCTGAGCTCACTGCGGTGCTGCCCACTGCATCTGCCTGTCTGCCTGCCTCACTCCTGTCTGTCTCTCGATCAACACAAAGCTGTGCTTGTCCTGTGCCGAGAACTGAGTGCCTCTGTGTCAGGCCTGAGAAAAAAACCACTATTCAAAGAAAAACCTCCACTTCACACGGGAAACCTCTCTGCATTGATCCTCTGTAACAGTGCTTCCTGTCTGGAGCTGATAGACACAATATTTAGAGTCTTTTGATGATGTTGTGTCTGAAGCAAACACCTCAAAAGTCGATTTGAACGATGGTGAAAAGTATTTTACTTTGAACATCTAGAGAGGAAAAAGAGCAATTTGGTTTCAGATGACTTTTGACCTGTGTCTGAGAGAATGATCGCGTTATTTCTCTGGGGTTTCAAGAGTCCGTCATAGACGGCATTGAATAGATAGAAACCCGTTCTTCAGAATTCGTTCTCATGGAAGAAGGATTCACCCATAGGCTTTCATCACAGAGACAAGCACACAACCGGCAAATAACAAAAGCAAGACGTAGTAATTCAGATACACATGTAAAAGAATATACTTTTACATTTTTTTGATTGGTGAATTAAGGAAGGAGAGTCTAGAAATTATTCTCAGTTTTTACTACAATTAGATACAAACGGTCACAGGGTGGTGAGAGAGACACGAAGACTCCGGCACAGTTTTCCAACCCCAACCGGGCAGTTTATTAAAAACACAGAGCTTTCATCAAGGCATCATGGGCATTAATACGGGGCGGAGGTGTCCAGACTCACGAGGAGTACATATTCAACTGAGTAGTGCAGGGTGACCACGCCCCAGTGGCGTTGTATAGCCTCCATCAATGCTGACGGGCATTCGGTATTCCAGGCACGGGCTCGTCGAGCTTGAGAGAGCCGTCCCCGTGGCGAATTCTTTCCGGCATTAAAGGCGGCTGATGCTCTCTGATCTCTCCGCGGGGGCAGGTGCAGTGTCTCAGCGTGCCCATCGGTGCACTCAGTGTTTTTTGGGCACCCTGTCCTGATGATTTCTCTCTGTGCACGATCTTTCTCTTTGTAGCTCCGTGTCCAGGGGGCCCGGACCCAGGTGTAGTGCTACCTGTTATATGCGCCTGCGCTAATGGGCAGCACCTGGCGATGCTGATTGGCCCCGCCCATCATCACAATACACAATATAAAGTAAATCATCATAATTATGACCCAAAGAGCGAAGCTGTGCAGGCACCTATTGTGTTTGTTCCGTACTCACTTTTTTTATTAGTCTTCTTCTAATTCCACCTTTGAAGTCAATGGCAGCTCTATGAAACGCTTGCAGGAAAGTTCTGAAATTTGGCAAAGCTGATATAGTTGGAGATTAAGGGTAATCTGGCTTCTCTTACTCAAACTCTATAGTGCCACCACTAGTCCAAAATTGCACTTATGCTTAACTTTGAAATCCTTGATTCTGCTTAATCATTGGCTCAGGCCAATTCCAAAAGATTTTCACCAAATATGTTCCAGATCATCTTTTGACTATGCTGAGAAAGTTGTGAAACTCAAGTTGATCCAACAAAGAGTTTAGGATGTAATGCTTGCCAA
Organism: Danionella cerebrum; assembly: GCA_007224835.1. Classification (NCBI taxonomy): domain Eukaryota; kingdom Metazoa; phylum Chordata; class Actinopteri; order Cypriniformes; family Danionidae; genus Danionella; species Danionella cerebrum. The sequence continues at coordinate 284,218 of SRMA01026938.1, read as the reverse complement.
AATAGTTGTAAAGCTATATCTTTTTACTAAAACACTTTAGAAGTTGTAGTTGGTGGATGTTATAATATCCATGATCTCATGCTATCGGCAGTGTTTCAGAACAGTGCCCCAGCCCTGACATTACCATTTTAGTTTATCGCTGACAGAGAGTTAAATTTGAAGAGGCAGCTCTGCAATCATTGACACATTGGCCCCAAACATCTGTGTGAGTCAGAGTGCACAATAAAGCTGGCAGCAGCATCCCCTTAAACCTCGTAATAGAGCTAAAAGTAGTAGTTTTGCCTACAGTCCAACGGAAATATGTTCATTTGCGACATTTGGATTTTGAAAAGCGCAAATTCATATACGTTAAGAATTGTGATGAAGTTTGGCGGGGCATATCAGCGTTGCCATCTGCTTTTCAAGGCCTGTGCTCGGCCTGGAACGAAGAGTCAGAATGCTCAGCGAGGGAGAAGTGGACTATTTCCCTCCGCAGGGAGCAGCGATTGGGTGCCACAAGAGCCACCGGGGATCGCCCAGGAGGGGGCCCAGGAGGTGCCCACGAACAACACCAAGAGTGTCGCTGTCATGCCAGTTGAGTCTCAGCTCGGCTAGATTTCCCGTCCCCCAGTCACTGGACCGCCCATTTACCAACAGGTGTCTTCGACTGGAAGCCCGGAGCATAGTCAATACACCAACGCAACAGTACCCCATACCAGAAACCCATGCGCCACTGGATCAAACAGAGTGAAGCCTCCCTGAAGTACCCCTCCGCACCTACCGGAGCTGTGCGCTCTTCGAACCTGCTCACCACCAGCTCCTAGAAGCACTTAATGACGCTTTTAATTATTTATTGATGTGGCATGTTTTAATTAAAGTGCCCTGTGTGGCTTGGAACAGACCAATGTGCCAGTGTTTCTCTCGTGCCACCTACTACAGTATGTAACAATTGCCAACATAAGCTGTGACATCAAGTTTATGGTGTGTTTACATCATTTATGCTTTTACTCTGCTTAGTTTCTGCGAAAACTTTTTTTTAATTGCAAATGACATTAACCTCTTAAGCCCTGAGGACTATTTTCCGAAAATCCTATACTTTTACTTTTTAAGGCATTTCTCAGCTTTTACAAGGCCTAAACTGCAAATCTTGGTATCAAAATGAAGATAGGTTCTTGGGGAGTGGTGTGGATGAGTTAATTTGACAGTCAAGAACACTGGGTAAGAGTAATTGATGTTGGAATGGCCAAAAAATGAACTCCGCCTAAAAAAAAAACACATGTTTCCTCCAATATCTCCTTATTTTACTTATAACGAAGCAAATAAACACAATCAATTGTAACCACTACATGTCAAGGACATCTGTAGCAAGTTTGGTGTTCATACTACAAGAAACTAATATTCTGTAAAGGTTTTGATTGAACAAAGTTCAGGCGTAATCCATGTTGGCACAGTTTGGCACAATTTGGCACAATAACTGAAATATGGAAAAAATCTTGTCCAAAGCTTCAGCTACGTTCATAGTCTTCTTTTCTTGCTTATGGGACATGATTTCAGCAAAAAAAACTCCTAAAGAAACGCTGTAAAAGGGGGGTGGGAGCCCATTTACGCAATCTGCGCGTGCTTTGCATAACCTCCCATTCACAGACGCTTTCGACGTTCGAGCTTCTGCGTGTCCCTACCCCCCGACCATCTGTCCAATCCGGGAGCTCTATAAATCACTGGAAAGCTTTGAATCTGAAGAAGCCAATGATCTCAACCATTTTGAGACTGACGGGAGTGTGGAGAGATGTGCTCTTACGCACGGAGAGTGTTTCCATATTTGGTGATGTTATGTGAGCACAGAGCTAAAGAAAAGAGCCAAAATGGAGTTTCCGCGAAGCTATCGACCGGACAGAACAACAAACGGACTTTTATCTCTATGGAAATAACTTTTTGTTGAAAAAACGGCAAAGGTAAGACAAGATTTACATGCTTGCTTGGTTTTTGCTGGCGTTTTTTTGGGGAACTTTCGCTCCCTGCTCTGAAGTACTTCATGCAATGTAAATGAGTTGCATATCGCTGGATTCAGCTGGTTGTTAGCTTTCATTTGATGCCATGGTTTTGGTGTTTCCGTTTATATTGTGGATACATATCGCACATAAACAAAAACGTGGTCATGAATTATACTCCGGACACGTTGTTGTTTATTTGCATGGCGTTCGAGCTGTGGTTAACGGATATGAAATTGAATTAGATACGTTTTTAGAGGAGTTTCCGCTGAACACAACAGTATTTAATATGTGTGGGTTATTCTCAGGGTTAGTGAGCTATGACCGAAAATGTAACGCACAAGGGGGCAAGTCCCCGGTACCGGGGACTCTCGGGCTTAAGAGGTTAAATGTTAAAGGGATTAATTAATGCAAACTTATTTCAAAGATATACTGTATATCAAAGGAAGGAAAAAACAGACAATTTATTCACTTAAAATGTGAAATATAAACCGTCTTGTGAGAAATGCTTGTCAAAAAATCAGAAAGTGGGCCGCACCTCCAAGAGCGTGTTCAGTCATGCTGAGACACAGAGACTCCAGACGGTTATTGATGTCCGGCTCTGTCACAGGAACATGCAATTCTGCAAAATAACAAACCATGACCATGAACATGGGACCTGTATGGTCAAAAAGCAACAAAACTTGAAAAATTACACAAAATCCTTCAGGCAGCTAAAAGAAAGTGGGCCGGAACAAAGACAGTCTTTGTAAGATGTGCATTTTACATTAAAAACTCTCTTCACAACTTAGTCTGAATAAATTCCACAGCCTCTCTTTCTTCTTCAGAAGCGCTCAAGCGTTTGTGAAAATCTATAAGAATGGAATGAACTGCAGGAAGTGAAAAGTAGTGAGGCACATCTGAAAGTGTGTCAGTGGAGCACACACTCACAAAGAAATACGCAAGGACGAGGAAAGGTAGAGGCACCAATCAAAAGAATCACTCGAATCTACGCAGATTGTCGAAACATTGAAAAGTTAACCAATTTATATATATGCAAATATGCGAGTTCTTGATAATTAGAGTAGGAGAACCAACAAACAATAAAAGTTTTGAAACGGTCCGAGTTCTAGTTTTCTACCTGCTTGTTGAAACATGGCCAAGGTGTGTGGGTTGGTATGGACAGGCAACGATCGAGTCCTTTGAACAGAGCTGTGTGTGCGGCTAGGCATACTGTTGCTGCCCCCTGGATTGGCAAACCACAAACCCTGACAAAGAAACACAAGAAAAAATTCTTAAGTGAATTACAGTCAAAATACATTGCATTTGATGAACGGGCTAAACTCAAAAGAGTCACCACAAAGATTCATTCAAAATGAATGAATCGTTCAAGAATGAATGACCCATCACTGCGGAATAAACAGATGAAAAGGAATGAATCTTCTTCTGAATCTTCTTCTGTTGAATCAACTGATTGTCACAACTCCAAAATAACCAAATGTAAAGCTGTCAAAAAGGTACAAAAACATTTGCAAATCATCTGATTAAACACTTTCTCTTCTATGTTTTCGTAAACATGTGAGATTCAGACCCATACAGTTAGCTGCAGCACCACCATGTGTCCTGGGGTTGCTGTGTTTGTCATTAAACTGCATTTAACTTCAAGGATTGATTATGCACATTCACAAAGAAATAGTGAAAAAGAGTGTAAAAATATCATTATAGTCCTCAACGCATTAATTTCTTCATTATTGAATGAACCCTAGAACCCATCTTACCTAGTTTCATTGAGTCTCTTGGTCTTACTCCCTCTCCCCCTTTCCTGGCCCTCCTGTACAGCGGAGCAGGGAAAAACAGGAAATGCCTGTGCAATGTTCTCACTGCCTCTGACTCGTTCCTTCTCTCTCTCTTTCCCTCCTCTACTCCTGTCCCCTTTCTCCTCCTACCAACTCGATCCACTCATGGGCTTTTTTTCGTGCACCTAGAGTAGCCCCAGCCTCCAGACTAGCATGGCAGCTGGAACTTCCTCCCTTTGTGAACGTGCCTGGAAAAAGGTTCGAGCATACACTCAAGAATTCCAGGTCATCACTACGCCCCCAAAGCCCATCCCCAGTTGTTCCATTCAGCACTGATGTAGGATTTATGGAATGCTATAAATTCCACCTCCATCCCTAAGAGAAACTAGAGCTACGTTGGAGTTTGTTGATCAACAGACCTGTCTGCCCTGCTTCAGGCCGGTCGGGGTGCTGCTGCCGCTTCGTGTAGCTCCGAACAGGCCGCTGGTGCCAAGCGGGACGGGTCTAACACCAGGTAAACTGCGCATCTGATACTGGCGCAGGTTTCTCCGGATGGGAACAGCACTGCCCACACAGCCAGAGGTTGGCAGAGAGTTGGATTGACCGTAACGACTACTGGATGGAAAAAAAACAACAACATTACAATGCTTTCTTACTGAGAGCCCACAGTGCTACCCACTGCGCCACCAAATATTTCAAACATCCCTAAAAATCAACTGGTGAAATATGTGCATCTGATGTCCCTTTTTAAATAATCTTAAACAATTTTGATTATGAAGTACTTTCCTTTAAGGTAATGCAGCAACAGTACAGCGCTCAGGATTAGTGACTACTTTTGTCAGAAAACCTTTCGTTCCCTTTCAGAATCAACAAATGTGAGGCCACTGATTGCAAAAAATATATTTGTTAACTTGCAAAATGATTTTCCTAACAAACTCATATAGAAAACTAGAAAATTCTAATCAACAAACGTTCAACCCTCTTGTGAATCTAATGATGAGGTGTCTGGCAGACAGGTGACTATAAGAGGGCATTACTTAACAAAGAAAAGCCAATTTCATGCTGGTGCTGGCTCCCCATGGAAGAGAAATGTCACAAAATCTTGCAAAGGAAATAATTTATATACAGAAAAACGTTGAGGGCTTCAAGAAGATCAGCAAAGCTTTACATATCAGTCAAGTACAGTAGCAAAAGTGATCCAAAGATTTAAGAAATATGGAAGTTAACATCTCAACAGGAGAATCTTCTGATGGGAAGGGTTGAAGAAAGTCTCCTGTAAGTTCACTGCAGTTAGCGCAAGCGGTAGAAAGCAAAACTCAAGTGACCTGTGACGCCATACGGCGCACACTGCATAGGAATGGTATGGGTATCATACAATCACAAAGGAAGCCCATACACAAAAAGCACTCTTAGAATTTGCCTGGGCTCATGCTGAAGAAGATGAAGACTACTGGGACTCTACACTCTGGAGTGATGAGACAAAGATCACTGTTTTTGGAACTAATGGTTTTAAAACTGTATGGCCGAAGTGGATTTCAAAGAAAAATGCCTGGCATCTACAGTGAAACACGGTGGTGGCAGTGTCATTATGTGGGGCTGCATGAGTGCTGCTGGTGTTGGGGTGCAATTAATTGATGTCATTATGAGCTCATCAATAATCTGCTCTATACTCAAGGAGATGCCCCATCACTCCGCTCACATTTCCAAGACGACAACGATCCCAAACACACATCTAAAGCTACTGTTGGATTTCTGAAGAAGAACAGGGTGAAGGTGATTGAAGTTACTTTCCTGATCTGAACCCTATTTAACACCTGAAGCGACAAGCTGAGCATCGTTCTCCATCTAGCACCAGATTTTAAAAGAGGTTCTTCTTGAGAATGGAAAGAAAGATGCTGCAATGTGTCGCCAATTCATTCATTTCATGACGAGAAGACTTGATGCTGCCCTTAAAAATCACGGTGCTCATACGAAACGCTAGATGTATTCATTTTTGTTGCAGCCAATTTGATTAAAACTGAAGATTCAGTGATCGAAGTTCGATTATTAACCTTAATTTCATGTTATGGAGTTAAATAAATGTTCAACAAAACTCAGCCTTGTGAAAATTCGGAAATTGGATTCTTTAAGTATTTTTTCAGACCGAAAACAAAATGTTGATCTTATCTAGGAGGGTCTTTCTAGTACTGTGTCAATGTACAAAACGTTCGAGAATCAGAGGGTGTAGAAGTCTGCAATATCTTGGATTTTACCCTAAAACAGTTTCTTTTAAGCAGCACATAGTCTATTTTCCAGTTATGATGTAATCCTGTCGGGAGTGACGCCACGTGGTGACTCAAGAAATAAACACCTCTGTGTGGTCTCTGGCAGGCAATCTTCATTAAAGTCTTGGTAAAGTAAATAAAAAGTACTAAATCCATTCATACACCTGACAAGAGAGTCCGATCTTGCCTAATTCCTGTCTTCAGTCCACGGTATGATGTAATCATGTAAAACTAGAGCAACAGAACTGGTTTAGCCAGGAAACACTGTTCTGTTTATCAGACGACAGTTGTCAGGGGCGAAACCAAAGACCTGAAATCATAGTTCAAACTGAGTCTCTACCTCCGTCTGTGTCCTGTAAGGTCCAGCAACGTTTTTCTTGAAATTGATCGAAACTGGACCTGGACCTGCTGTTTCCAAGACAACAACCTCTTCTTCTGCGTCTCTGTGAATGACTGTGAGAGCAAAAACAAAAGATGAGAGCGTTTTTTCATGTTTTTAAGCTTTTAAATGACATATCTCTTCCAACCCTTAAACAACCAATCATTTTTTAAACAGATTCAATGATTTTAAAAGTTCAACCATAAACAACATTAGCTCCATCCACCTTTTTATAACCCTGGATGGAGATGCCAAGATTAAAAAAAATTAAGTGAACAACTGAGTAGGAAAGTGCATAAACGACATTTACCGAATAAATCCCAATGCAATGCGCTTTTCTGGCAGAACTGGGGAGCATTGGTGTGGCATTAATCTATTAACCAACTGACCAATTTCATTGTACAACATCTAAAGCGAGGGGAGGACGGAGCATGAGGTCAACAGACGGATCGGTGACGCGGCCGTTGTCCCGTTCTGTTGGGGTGAAGAGGGAGCTGAGCCGAAAGGCAAAGCTCTCGAGTTACATCCCTACTCTCACCTATGGTCATGAGCTTTGGGTCACGACCAAAAGAACAAGATCCCGGATACAAGCAGCTGAAATGAGTTTCCTCCACAGGGTGAGAAGCTCTGTCACCAGAGAGGAGCTCAGAATAGAGCCACTACTCCTCCACATCAAGAGGAGTTAGCTGAGGTGGCTTGGGCATCTGCTCTGGATGTCCCTTGGATGCCTCCCGGGGGCTGGGAGGAGGCCCCAGGGAAGAATTGTCTGGATGGATGGGTGGATATTTAAAAAAATGAAAATGTTTGTTTCCATGTTAATTTAGTTAACTTTAAAATGTAATTTTTTTAACATAATAACTTAAAAATAATGAATTGTAAACCCTCTGAAATGTATCGAGTTAGACACATTTTGACATTGAGCAGCATATTACATTTCTTTCAGTTTAGCTATAGGCTTAACATGGATTGCAATGTATTATGTAAGTCTTATGATACTAATAACATAAATACAAATGTTTTATGTTTATTTAAGCACCTTTAAAAACACTTCAAAGTGCTGAATAGGAAATGTGAATAAATTATAGCTGCAAGCAGCAAGCAGGGCTCCCGCACCTCAGTGGCCACTTTCTACAGCTGTAGTTTCAAACTTCTTAAGTTACAAACTTTGTCGTTTATTGAAGATGAAAAAAGCTTCTCAATTTAACATCCCATATGCCTTAAGATAAGACCGAGGGAGATTGGAGATGAAAAGATGAATCTCTAGTTGGAAATCGTTAAAGTATGATGTGAAGAAAGGGGACATTTTTAGAGGTTTTCACAAAATAACCGACTTCTTTTTACTAGATGTGTAACAATAAACTCTGGTCATGATACGAAACCAACCTTGATCTTATCTACACAATACAATATGCATCACAATATTTTACACTATTTTTTTACCAACTATTGAAACAATCATTGAAAAAAAGGGAATCTAAGAAGGCTTGATGTGTATGAGATGTTTGATATCATCCATCCACTAGGAGGCAGTGGTTTGTTTGCATTAAGGTATCTTTTTTACTCTAATTGATGGAGAGAGTTAATTTTATAATCCTTCTTGTTTAAAATGTGAGTAAAGGATAACTGTCCCCTAGTAAATATTACATAAAATAAAGAAGACGAGATAAAGAAGTTTCAGAAGTAACTAGAATCACAATCATGCCAAGAAGCAAATACACTTCAGCTCCTGAACGATAGTTCCACGATACATATTGTGACATATTTGTATTGCGGTACATTGTACATTGATATACTGTTATACCCCTGAATATTACTTATATTTAAGACTTGTTACCCTAGATATATGTGGTGAATTGTATTCACCAATGACTTTGGGGGGCGCTATAAAGGGGGCGCATTTTTCAATCCAAAGTTTTTGAACTCTAATCAAATGTAATTTTTCACCAGTTCTGATGTGTGTGAAATTCTGTGACTTCAAGCTGATTTAGACCCTTAAAGACTCACCGAAAGCCTGGAAAACAATAATATTTTGAGGGTTCTACACATCTTCCGTGCTTGCCCCTAATGATAAATAAACCAAATTTGATGGAATATATATATATATATATATATATATATATATATATACATACATACAGTATATTATATCACTGACAACACCTTTCATTTTTAGTTTTCATGCAATGTTTCATCATTCAGACATTTCTCAAACAGAAACTGCCGGAGCTTTTGACTACTTGAAGGCTCACCTCATGGATTAGGCACTTATCAATTAGCTGCAGGTACGAGCTAATGTTCTCCTCATCCGACCCAGAGACGAGGAGCTGTGTGCAAACTGACAAAGACAAAAGATTAAGATCATGAAGAAACAAAAAAGCCTTGTTTAACTGTTAAAAGAGAATTGGTCAAGCAATTTAACGCTTATGTGTTGGGTGATATTGAGTCTACACTTGGACACAACTTTTTTGTTTTTGATCAAACACAATGATTTTTGGTGACAAAGCTCAGTTTTCACATATTGTGGGGAAATGGTTTGAAAATTTTCAAACACTCAAAAATGCACTCTGGACAAATTTACTACCCTCTGGTGTTATTTGAGGCCATTAACAGCCTAAAAAACTCTCTTCATCTTCCTAAGCTCTAATTTAAGCATTTCTTGAGTATGTATTATAGATAGTCCAGTATTATAGATGCAGAATCATGAAAATGCTTTAACAAAATAGAAAAGCTCCTCAAAACCACACTATAAAACTGGAGGAACTGTGAGTTGTGTGCAGTGTTTGTCCCTTCATTATATGAACAGGAACATAAGAATCTTTAATTAGTAGCTATAATAATGTGTAATTTGAGCATTTTATGACTAAATAATTATGCATAGCTTTTCAACAACACAGAAATGACAATGAAACTTAGTCGGTGTAAAGTTTGAAAAGCAGGATAAATTATATTCTCCTCTTAAAATAACTACAATACAGCCAATAATAGCTGAACCCCTGGCAACAAAAGGGAGTACACCCCTAAGTGAAAATGCTGAGTCATGTGACTCATTAGTGTTACACTGTCTCCGGCGTCACCAGATAGCAGGTGAGTTAAATTTAGTATAAAATCTTTGCGGCCTTGCCTGCCGTCAAACATGGTGGTGGGAGTGTGATGATCTGGGGCTGCATGAGTTCATTGAGGGAAACATGAATTCTAACACGTACTGTGATTTACTGAAGCAGAGTATGATCCCCTCCCTCCAGAAACTGGACTGCAGAGCAGTGCTTCAGCATGATAATGGCCCTAAACACACGTCCAAAATCACCACTTGTTTAGACCACTTGACAGTAAAAAAGATGGACTAAACCCCAAAGAACACCTCTGGGGTGTCGGGAAAAGGCAGATGGTGTAGCACAAGGGGTCAAATGTCCACCCCCTCCAGGATTCCAGTGGCAACCTGCGAAGTTCTCGTGAACTTTATGCCCAAGAGAATTAAAGCCGTGCAGTGATGGTGGCCACACAAAATACTGCCATCCACATTTTCACTTTTGTTGCTAGGGGTTCAGCTATTATTGGCTGTATTTAAGTTATTTAGAGAGGACAATACATTTACACTGCTAAACAAACTTTACACTGAATACTTTTCATTGTCAAAGAGTAATTTCTGCAGTGCTGTCCTATGAAAATGTGACTTACTTTTGTCACATACTTTTAGTAAAAACTGTGTGAAAGCCAAATAAATCATAGGCTGCTAGGCTCTATTTTCATTTAGACAACACACCAAAATATGAAAAAGCTTAATAAGCAACATATATGAATAACAATCATGCAGCATCGCTGTTCTGCTCCCATATTGCTCCCAATTTTGAAAGTTTAGGAGCAAGCTTTCCCCCAGTGAAAGATTTAACGGTGAGCCCTGTAGAACTATATTGTCATTTTTATAGAGATATATCGCAGAAATCAACTCCACCCAGAGTTTTTCCCCCCCGAGAGATGTCACCATCAGGCACTGAGTCACTGTGCAGCCCATTTTTTCCTTAACCCTTTCAGACCCTACCTTTCTAGCTTGTTTGTTCTTATACTGTAGTATTTTATTCAATTTTAACCATGATTGTTTTACTTTGATTCCAAACCTAAAGCAACATGGAAGGTTTCAGCAATACTTCTACATTTACTCACAGTATTTTCAATATTTATTGTACTTATACGCGCCTTAAGACTGCTGAAAAATAAAGATGGAAAATAATTCAGGTCTCCGGGGGTTAAAAAAGAAAGGATTCCGTGTTTCGAGTCGTTGCGCACCTTTGCCCATGACACGGGTGAACTGAGCAGGGACGTCCCCTTCAGCTATGAGTGTGGAGCTTCCCTCACTCTCTCCTCCACTTAGGTGTGAGCTAGCCATGGAGCTTTTGCTCTCAGAGCTCAGCAGGTGGCGCTGTGACGTCTCCTCTGAGCTGCACGATTTAATGGGCGTCTGGATGATCTGGTGGAGCTCCTGCAAAGGGGCACGTAGATTCCCTCCTTCCAAAACATCCTGGTAGAGCAGGAGAGAGAGGGAGAGAGATGAGGAATAAATGGATCCAAGCATAGTTGTGTTCAAGGTTGTGCTGCTGTATTATTTTGGATGCTTCCATAAATCCAACACAGCCAACTGTCGGGTGTCAGGATATTTCAGACATGTAATGAGGCGGAAAATGACATGCGAGGACAAAATAAAGGTCTACCAAAAATACGAGCATGTTTGTTATCGTCGTCTCTAATGTGGCTGACACATGTGGGACGTTAAACTTTAAATGGATGCCGCTATTGGAGGCGGTGTCTGATTTCTGAAGCTACAAATGCATTGAGATGGAAAGCTTGGTGAAACGGCTGCTCTGAAATTAGACATCGGGCTACTTTCATTGTTTCCTCGTCCTTGATTCTCAGTTAATGGCATGAAAGGTAATCACAGACGATGACCGAGATTTTGGCTCTCGAGTTAAAATAAAAAGTTGGTTTTGGTTCACCAGGCTTTGTCTGTATATTAGGCCGAATCGAAACAATAGTTGTGTCTAGGTCTGAGAGGGAGAAAAAAGAAACTGACCTTCTCCAAGCAGTGCAGCATGTTCTGTCGGTCCTTCAGCTTCTGAATACTGATGATGATCTTGTGCCGTGCTCCTTTGGTCACTTGCTATATTTGAGAGGAAAACAACATTTGATATTCTACATGGAGTACAATAGATTGATGTTAGGGCTACTGCAAACATTAACGTAACAAACTAGCGCTGAGCGATAAACCGATTTTATCAATTTTAATTTCAAAACAACGTGGCTCGCTTTTAAACCACGGGCACCAACGGGGCATCACAAATTGGCCGAAAACGTTTACAACGGAAAAGGATTTTGAAATTACATATCACACTCAGTTTTCACAGGACAGCAACCAATGAAAGCTGTTTTTTTTTTTTGATGACGTGAGTTGAGGTAAAAGAGCCGCTCGAGAGCTCATCTCAAGCTTTCATAGCGACTTTCTGCAGGAAACAGGAAAGAAATAGTGGTCCACAAATTCTCTTTCTCCACATTTTTGACAAACGTCTCCCTATGATCAGCCCCACCAGTAGTAACCATTTGAGACCCAGAATTTTTTCTATGTGTACTTTGAGATCTCCTTTGTAGTTGTCTTCTTCTTGCTCTTCTTCTTTCCCATTTCCCCAATTAGCGTGGTGAATGTCTGTCGGAGCGCAACTGCCATCTTCAGGCAGGGAGCGTCATTACATCAACATTTCCTTGATGAAGACGAAAAGCACCCTGCTGAGAAGCCATCAGGAGCATAATATACATAATATACAAATGCTGACCCGTTTTTCCGTAGAATGCTATGGAATGTTTTTACATCTTGCTCTATGACAGGAATACCATCTGATCTGCGGTGACATCTGTGGCACCGGTGTCACGCCCCTGCGACATATGTGTAGGTTTGGCTACCTCATTAGATATACTTGCCCAACGCGAACATTGAATGTATGTTTGCAACGTTTCAAGTATGTTTAAACATTAATACAAGCCCTAAACTGTTTTAAAGAGGGTTGATAAGTTATCTGTGCGTACAACGGGTCTGCCGAGTCATCGAGGTCGTTGAAACATTGAATTTTGTGTTTAATTTCAATTTAATTTACTAAAATGTATCATTTAATATTATTACACCACTATTATTATTATCGAAGGTATAGTGTGTTTTGAACAATTTGTTTGTTATTTGCCGGTGTTGAAAATTGTTGTGTGAAAACAAATCTAGCAAGCTCTTTGATTCACGATGATGAAACTGACTTGCATCGCTCTCATGGCTACGAGTAACCGAATCATGTCAGGAGCTCAAACTCTTCGGTCAGCAAATCTGACTCTGTTACACATCACACGCAATATTAACTTGTCATTGTTGTTGAATATTTGACTCGCATTTGATGTTTGTATAACAATGCGTTTTAAAAAAAAATTGCCTTTTTGTATCGTTCCTAATGTGTAAAGGCCTTGGAGGAATAGACCATAGGAGGTCCTAGGAGGAATGGAGCAGCTTATATGGAAGATGGTTAATGGAATAATTGAAGTGGGTGTCAGCACCAGGTAGACTCCTCCCAAAAGACGTTGGGGAAAGTGTATTTGATGCCCCCAGCAATACCATTATTGCTTAATTCTCTCCTGCATGGATAATAATGTGCTTTAAGGGTGTAACGGTTCACGGGGATGTATTGAACCGTTTCGGTGCGGCCTGTTCGGTTCGGTACACTTGCGTACCATTTCAGTATATTTTTTTTATTTAAATAATATAAATCTATTATTAGCGCGATTGTAAGCGCAGCGGAACATTGTTCCTAGGCGAGTTTCCGCACGGACGCTATTGAGTGACGCACAGTAGCGTTGTGCATGAGTAGCTCTGAGAAATGGCAACAGCGAAAGAGAAGCCAGATCTTGAAGACCCTCTCACCTCACTACGGTCTCCTGTTTGGGAACACTTTGGCTTCTCTGTTAAAATACATAACGGGATAGACGAGTGGATAAATGTAAAGTTGTATGCCGACATTGTTCCACGGAGATCGGGTCTGTGGCAGGCAACACATCTAACATTTTCTACTGCTGGAGATATCGTCACTGCAAGATCTCCAGCTGCAGATCTGTGCTCTCTTCAGAAAATGTGGATAGGTTAATCTTTTTAGCCAAAAACTTAAAACTTGAATAGTTAGTTTTGTTGATATATAAACTGAAGCTGTTGCTAGTGTTAAAAGTTTTCAGGTCCTAACTAGTTGCAGTATTTAATTTTTTAAAAATGTGTATTTCTTTATAAAAGTGCAATTTATTTAAAATATCACCCAAATATGTCACTTTAATTTATTTTATGCAAGAATTCTATTGTGTATTGGCAGCTTTTCAAAATAAAGATTATGTAAGTTCTTATTGTTTTGTACCGAAAATTAACCGACGAGAGCTCTCAAGGCCACTGTACCGAACCGAATACGGATTTAGCGTACCATTACACACCTAATGTGTTTATTTGTTTGCTTATTAATTTTAACTTTACACTATGCATTAAGGCCAATAAAAGCTGACAAAATGTAAATTCTAAACACTAAACTTAATTCAGATCAAAAATATTAGATCTTGCCTTTCACTGCTATGCAGATGATCTACAGATTTACTTAGCTGTGTTTCCTGATAAAAAGAATGCTCTTCAGTCATTAACTGACTGCATCAGAGACGTAAAGTTGTGGTTAGGACAAAACTTCCTTCATTTGAATGAAGGCAAAACAGAATACATTTTATTTGGTGATTCTCCATCTTCTGATTTTGATTGGATGTCATCAAAATTAAAATCGACAGTCAGGAACCTTGGTGTTATTTTTGACAACAACTTCAAATTCGATAAACAGATTGACAGTGTTGTGAGAGCTAGTTTTTATCAGTTACGCCTTTTATCTAAAGTAAAGCCTTTTTTAAATCGAACCGACCTTGAAAGGACTATTCATGCTTTTATTAGCTCTAGAATAGACTATTGCAACGCACTTTATGTCGGTGTTTCTCAAACTGCTGTCAGTCGCCTTCAGCTTGTGCAGAATGCTGCTGCTCGCTTTTTAACCAACACACCCAGACGTCAGCACATCACCCCAGTCCTTTTTACACTTCATTGGCTTCCAGTTTCTTTTAGAATTGATTTTAATTTTCGAGTTTTTATTTGTTCGAACATCAAGTCGCACTTTACGGTCAAATAACTTCTTTTGAAAGTACCCCGAGCCAGGCTCAAACACTGGGGCGATCGAGCTTTCTCTGTGGCTGGTCCCAGACTGTGGAACAATTTACCATTTGACATACGTAAAATCACTGATTTGAACCTTTTTTAAATCTAGGCTCAAAACACATTTGTTCAAAATGGCTTTTAATACTTAGTAGTTTGTGACACGTTTGCACTATGTTTTACAGTTTTTACTTTACATTGTTTTATTCTGTACAATATTCTGTTTTTTTTGTATTCTTGTTTTTCTGTTTTTAATTGGAAAGCACTTTGGGCACCACTGGTGTTGTAAAGGGCTATATAAATAAAAATTGATTGATTCGTTGAAAATATTAATGAACAAGGTAATATTGAATGTAAACGTCGAATGAAAAACACACTACACATGTTACATGAACCAAGTGTTCTGCACTATAACATATGTTTTATAAACTATTATCTATTGAACAAAACTACTGTTTTGCTAAACTAAGAAAAACAAGTGGGTGACTCCACAGTTGAACATTAGTAAGTTAAGCATTAGAACAGTGATGTTGGATCATTCATTTTATTGCAAAAATACAATTTTCAAATGTTTAACAAAATGCATTTTGTAGTAGGTTAAGCCTTCGAATAGTGATGTGTGACATGAATTAAGGGCTAACATAGTAAATACAGTGAAAATAGTGAATAATACAAATGATGCACTAATAAAATGTTAAACGTTTGCAGAGTGAGGCTTGATTTTGGTCATACTGGAGCATTTTAGAGTGACATTATTAACCATTTTCTGGATAAAACATATTTTAGGTTTGGCACTTTGTAGACGGTACCTAAGCGATCCTCTCAGTCAACTGCTCATAGAAAGCAATGTATTTTGGAGAATGCGGAAAGAGCTTTGTGTTGATTTAAAAAAAAATGCTTTGTACGCTACATTACACAGATTAAAAAAAGTTGTCATTCGTCTACTAAGAGCGTTTGGGTATCGAGAGAAACCGAATCTGTGAATCTGCTGCAGCTTTACTGAACTTATTGTTTGCTGTCGTTGATAAAACATTTGACTTCAAGACGTCTTTTGACTTTTACACTCAACAAATACATGAAATAATGAATTCATGTTAAATGCCAAGAACAAAACACAAAGTGCATCACTGAGCAATCCAAACCTGAGCTTCTAGCTGCTGCTCTGTCAATGACATCATCTCATCATAGGACATAGTGGAGAAGAGTGCGGCGTACTTATGCAGACGCAGACTCTTCAGCCAGGCCGGCACATCTGTGAGAGAGACATTGAGGATATTAAAACAATCATTTCTATAAACCATTTTCAACATTAGCTAACAGAATGCAGTGGTAACAATTAATACGCAACAATTCTTGGATTCCTTCTTATACGAGGCTTGGGGCATCTACACGCTCTCAAAAAAATTCCCAGAACGGAAGAAAAGTGTAAATCCATTTGATTTTCTCAAGCAAAATATACCCACCTTTTTAAATAACATAGTCTACAAACTATTAGGAATGTAATGATTATTCGATCATTTCTAATAAAAAAAAAAAACATATAATTGCTTGTACAATGAATGCAACGTTTTAAAGTCTCATTTTTACAGGTAAGAATGAAACAATTTTATATTTTATTCATTAGAAACATTGATGTTGACTTGTAAAAACACAATTTTAAAGAATTTTTAAGCTGAGATAGAGATGGGTTTAATTGGTTGCTATGGTACACAGTCTGGTTGCTCTGGAGGGGTCAGTGACATGATAAAGTTCACCATGCCAATATGAGTTACATTAACCATGTTTCTATTAACAAAACTGAGATAGATTTCAGAAGTTTTGTTTGTTAGGGTACACTGTTGCTACACAGTAAAATCCTAAGAGTTAAATGAATTCTACTCAGAGTGTATTTGGTCCCATTCTATGTAGAGTTAAACCGAGCTTTGCTCTCGCTACTGAAGGAGAAGATGCTCCATCACACCGTGCACTTGGTCGTTGTCCAACATGACAATAATGCAAAACACACATCTAAAGGTGCCAAGTATCTCCTGATCGGAACCCAAGTTGAGCATTGCTCTCTGTCTGACACTAATCTCTAAAAGTTTTTCAGGGATCGGTTCCTGAGTGCAAAACGATTTCTTCCACACTTGCAAAACCCAGCCATTCCCAGAGCCAAACAAGAAAGAGTCCAAGCATGAAATGAACTCAAAAGTATCAGATCATCTGCTTCTCACCCCTCATCCCGCTTCCCTCCTCGTGGAATGTACTTCGCAGTGCTGTGTGATCCTCCAGATGTTCACTTCCGCCACTCCCGGAGGATGCCACACTGCTCTGAGGCGAAATGGGGGCGTGGTCAGGGGCGGGGCCTCTGGGACGCAGGTCCTCCTGGGACAGCCAGCTGTGACCCAGCGGCTGATTTGAACCACTGCTCATTGGAGGAGTCAGAGACACAGAGCGCCTCAAAGGACTGTGTTGCCCACCTGAAAGAACTGGCAGAAAGCAATAAGGGCATGAGCATCACATGAGCAAAAACAATAGAAGTGATTGAATCACCCTCATTAGAAAGTTCCCTTTCATTTTTTTACATTGACCTCATGAATATGTAAGATTCAAAGAAAAACTGAATATTTTCAGGAAGGGTGATTTATGTAGCTGTGAAAAAAATGAGCAAGCCATAAACCACAAAGATAATATAATTCAATATATGACATAAATGGATTTAACACTTATTTGTGAAATTTTTAAATTTAACCACAGTCATCAAATGTAAACATCTTTTAAAACATGACATGTTGAGCCTTTTAGTGGCTTTTATATTGGTTTATAAGAGAAGACTGAATGGAGAAAAAAATATATAATAAAAAATAAATAAATAAAATAAAAATCGAACTAGGGGCGTTTCCGAGAAACAAAGTCACACGAGGCAACTGGTTACGTCAAGACTTGACATGAAAGGCCCTCCCCTGGAAGTGATTTGCTATCCACAAAGCAACGCGTTCTCTCGTGATATCCATGTACAGTAAACAGAGGGAAAGATGGAGCTCGTAACACACAAATAACATCAATAAATGAAGTTGGTTCACCATGATAAAACCGGCTCATTATTCGATGTTTTTGTGGTGAACAGGTCGTTTATTGCACCTGAAAACATTCAGAGCAGAGACCAGACCCCAAAAAGCAGCTAGAAACAATGTGGACCATATATATATTAGGGGTGTAACGGTTCACGATATGTCTTGAACCATTTCGGTACGGCCTGTTCGGTTCGGGACACTTGCGTACCGTTTCGGTATTCTGTATTTTTATTAAATGATATAAATTTATTATTAGCGCGATATTAAGCGCAGCGGAACAATGTTCCTAGGCGAGTTTCCGCACGGACGCTATTGACTGACAAGCACGAGCGCGAGTAGGAAAATGGAATCATATCAAAAGCGAAAGAGAAGCCGTGTTTGAGAATTACGGTCTCGTGTTTGAGAACACTTTCGCTTCTCTGTTAAAAGGCATAACGGGGATAGACGAGTGGATAAATTTAAAGTTGTATGCCGACATTGTTGCACGGAGTTTCCGCACGGACGCTATTGACTGACGAGCACGAGTAGGGAAATTACATGGCAAAAGCGAAAGGGAAGCCAAAGCTTGAAGACCCTCTGACCTCACTACTAGTGATGGGAAGTTCGGATCATTTTACGGTTCTTTGAGTCTCGTTCAGTAAAATGAACGGATCTTTTTTCGAGTCATTTCGTTCATTTTACTAAAATATCAATAAATGTTGTGTGTACTTCCACATCTACTAGCGTTTTATACACAAACGCGAATCACACTACAAATAAGACAAAACTATAATGCTAAATTTAAAATGAATATAAATATATTACTAAAGCCTACCTGGGTCTTTTAGTCTGGTTTACCCAAACTCTGATCTGTCTTCTTTAGATTTAAATCTCTTTTGTTCGACACAAAATTACTTCACTCTGATGTTAACGTGTGCAGTCCGTGCACTCAGTCCGGACTGGCTTCTTTAGCACTTTTGTCACGTGACCGCTACAGTGCCGGGATCCGAAAAGATTCGTTCTTTTAGCGAGTCCGGGTCCTTTCGGTCTTTTCTCTTTCCGGCTCATGCTGCATTGGTTAACATTACGGAGTGGCCATGAGCCGGAACCCGAAAAGATTCGTTCTTTTTGCGAGTCCTCCGGGTCCTTTCGGTCTTTTCTCTTTCCGGCTCATGCTGCATTGGTTAACATTATGGAGTGGCCATGAGCCGGAAACAGAAAAGATTAGTTCATCTTTCGAGTCATTCGGGTCTTTTCGGTCTTCTGTCATTGATGATGAACGGGTTACGCTCGGAAAACCACAAGAATGATGCGCATGCGCCATTGAACGAATCCCTCTCCAACACGACTCGTTCATACGGAGTCACATTAAAGATTCGTTCAAAAAGAACGAATCGTTCTTGAACGACACATC